>JAVQJL010055608.1:0-18793 GCA_036024295.1 Nannoperca obscura | reverse complement strand
TTACCTTTATCTAAAACAAGGTCAAGATCTGCTCTGGTGATGTTTTCATTCTCATGAAGGAATGTAAGAAAGGTTAGTGAGTTACAAGTACACTGCTGATTTCTGGACTTGCCATATTTAAGAGAAGCTTGGCTGCGGGAGGCACGGACATGTTGTTCAGTAGACTGATATCCCAGGTTTACACGTTCTGCATGAGAAGCTGCTACACATGAAGCATCACTGCGGCATCCACTCTTTACAATGTCAGCATTAGATACCTGTGGTACACATGGCTCAACACTTTGATCTCCCTGTTTGACACTTTGATCATGAGATGCTGCAGTCATCTTTGCTTCTCCACTGCTCTGAGGACCAACACATACTGCTTCGTCAGTTGTTTCAAAGTGAATCTCATTTGACCTCTGCCAGCGCTGACTTGCAGCTCGGGACTTCTTACTCTTCCTTGGCATAGTTGATGTGCTCCAAAACCACAGTTGTTAATGTTTTACTTTTGTTGTACACAATCAAGATATTAATTACTCTATTAACGATAAACAATATGCCAGTATGCAGTGTTACTTTTAGACTTACACTAGCTGAGTAAACACAAATTTATTATGCAGTCAAATTTGAAGATATGTGCAGGCAAATCAAACCTTTGGGTACAAACCTACACTTCACACCAAAATCAGTGTAATCTTTAGTTATGCACGGTTACACTTTTTGTAACCAGAAACTTACAAGATTCAATATTTAAGTCTTAACAGTATGTGATAAACTCCTTTTTTGTCAATTAGATCAGAACTGCAAAATAGATGACACCTTTCAATATAAATCGTTGCAGTACACTTGGTAAGGTTGTGAAATTTCTGTTCCTACAGGTTTCTAACTGAATAGACAAGTAAAGATTGTATTCACTATGTAAATATCTTTGTCAAATCTGTGGAAAATATATTTAATTTACAGTGAAAGAACTAGAATGTTATAAAAATGTAAGGCTGACACATTAAAATGATAAATTCTTTTAACTTCCACTAAATATATAAATTAGTTTTCACAAATACTCCCAAAACACAACCGGTAGTCGAATATCAGCTTTGACCTGTCCTGACCTTCTACTGTATGCACTTACCAGCAAATAACATAATGCTATGGTAGCTGTGTTTTAAGTGTGTGAGAGAGAGAGAGAGAGAGAGAGCTCTATTAAAAATCAGGAACACAGGAGTTGTTGCAGTCTGATGACAGAGGAGTGCTTCTGGTAGCTGAAGGTTGGGTCTGCAGGCAGGGGGACAGCCACTCCAAATAAATCCAGTTGCTCCTCACAGATGTCTGGCCTTTATTTCAATACATTCAATTCAATTCAATTCAATTTTATTTATATAGCACCATATCATACCAAAGTTATCATCAGGTTAAACAATAAAATACTTTTATACACTCAATTGAAACGGTGTACAAATAATTGAACCAAATTACTGTATGCAGTGGTATTTCTTTTATATTAGCTGAGTAAACAAAAATATTACATGTGAAGATATCTGTAATAAACACAAACCTTTGAGTACAAACCTACAGGTCTCCAAAACACCAGCAACAAAGTTCAGGAACAACTACAGTTGTTTTCAACTATAAATATGGATTTTCACTTCAATTATTTATAAAGCGAAATAACAATTCAGTGATCTTTAATTATGCTCTGTATTTGGAAATTTAAAAGATTACATTTTTAATTACAGTTCTTTCTACAGTCCAATGTTTGAAGTGAAACTTATTTTCAATTAGAACAAAAATGATATAAGTTTTTTCTCCCTCTTTGGAATTAACTTTTCAATTCTATGTTCAAACCAATTTTGTGGAAAAGATTTCGCAAACTGTATATTTCAAGTGCTTTGTCCAATATGTAAAAATAGTTTTTCTATAAATTATTATTATTGCAAATTGCAGATCAAATGATCTGTGAGACAATAGAAATGGAGATAATCTCAGTTTAGTTTGTTCAAAAAGATAGATCAGGTACTGGTAAGCTGAAGAAAATGAGGGATCGAGAGCGTGCAAAAAAGGCCACAGTATACAAAGATCAGGGTTGTTTTCAACAAAGGGTTGTTCAAAAAGATCAGGGTTGTTTTCAACAAAGGGTTGTTCACAAAGATCAGGGTTGTTCAAAGGGTTGTTCACAAAGATCAAGGTTGTTCAAAGGGTTGTTCACAGAAGGTTTTGCAAAGGGTTGTTCACAGAAGGTTGTTTAAAGGGTTGTTCACAAAATTCAGATAGAGTGGTATAGAATTAGAGGGATAGAAAGATAGAATGTCCAAAATTCAGATAGAGTGGTATAGACTTAGAGGGACAGACAGATAGAATTTCCAAAATTAAAGGCAGAGCTGTAGATGGGAAAGGAAAGCCAGATAAGCCATAATTAAGACAGAGTGGATACAAGTGATAGGACAGACAGAGAGCCAATTTGATAGAGGAGATACACTGGACAGCAAGACACCTGTAACACAAAAGGGAAACACATTACAGTTGTTTCAATATATAAGAAATCCAATTAAGCAACTTCTACCCAAAGCTCAAATGTCATTAAATAGCTGTCTGCTTTGAATGTCTTCACATAAACAGAGTACAACTATAACCACCACCAAACACCCCTATTAATACTGCACTACACTTATGTGAAACACTGGTGTCATGGAATATGCATCTATTCAGTGGGGCAGTTTTAGAAGTCTCAGTGTTTCACCACCACTTTATTAACTGTGTATAGGAAATCTTCATGGCACACTGTCAGAGTTTGTCTCGACCTGCTCTATACAAAAATTACCCAGAGATAAGTTTGACATATGGCATTATGTAGATAAAATTTAATTATTAACTCAGTCTAACATTTCATTCATGTGTTCGAACTTATGGTTGAGTCAACAACACTGATGGCCAGCAGTAAGGTGGAGAGGACAATGCCAGAAGCAGTTCAAAAGGGGAAGGAGAGAGAGAAAGATTTTCAGTTTCATTATACAAGACAAACAATTCAACCTCTTTTCAGGCATGCATTACCACACTTAAAGTTTCTCAGATTGGTGGCTAGTGTAAACTAATCAGATTAATTCTAACGGACACTGCCCCGTGTGCCTTTGAGTGCACCCCAACCTGTCAGTGATGTTCAAGCAGGTGTTTTGTTGGGAACAAGTCAAATTCAGGTCGTATTGCCTCCTACAATGCTCTTCACAACATACACAAAATAAAAGTGTAGTTCACACTTGAATGCATTTGAAAGAAAACTGGTTCCATACTGGGTGGTGTGACACTCAAAATAAGTAATTTAAAATGTGTACTTTGATGTCAGGTTGGAACTACAGGGCTGCTTTATAGTCAATTTCAGAAAAAAACTACAGCAAAGTAATGTGGTCTGTTGTTAATGTCACTTAAGACTTTCTTATACTTACCAACGCAGATGTCTATCAATGTTCTTTTCTTTTCCTAAGAGAGAAAAAAGACATGAGTATTTTTCTTAGGTGTGTGCACATGGATTCTCAAACTAACAGCTAGGGTGCAGTACAACTAGCAGGTCTATCAAAAGCAAAACAGACAACAGCATAAAAGCAAATTAACCTAATTAATATACTGCAATAATACAGCAATGGATTATCACTAGTACATATTAGTTTCACATTAGAGGATTTGCCTGTCAAGATGACATTTAAAAAAATAATGAAAATAGTATGATCTAAATCCACATCAAGTTTTCATTAGAAACAAAATAAATGCAATTAATATGCACATTCAAACAGGTTGCAACTTTATTGCAACTAACTAGCTTACAAGTTACAACCTGTTCAGTGAGTGATTTAGCTAGCTAGAGCCACACTTAAGGTCTGTGACTTAATTCACTCTGTACATTTCCTAACTTGCTATTTGTATTATAATGCTAGGTGTAAGATCCTGATGTGTTGTTATACAGTAATTTTATCGAGGGAGGTGTTCACTGTAATGGCTGAGAGGCAGTTATGTGGTAAATTGCTACTTTAAGCGCCAGACGAGAGACGAGAGAAAAGCAGGCAGTTAATGGAGAATTAGCTAACTTAACTCACAATAAGGTTAGAGAGACAGCACGTTAGCCACTCTGTGTTGTTATACCGTGAACACCTCAACCTCGGGTTAGCTGTGCGGCTCCGTTGGGTTATCAACAGATACATAGCTGCTAGCAATGCTAGCGTTAACGGCGCGAGCTAAATCTAAATACAAATCTAAATATATGGACTTCGTTATGCCACACAAAGCTCCCTTTTTCTTCTAACCCATAATGTGTGAACTCTGTTTGAGCCATAACCTCATTCTGTTATTTAAAAACCCCATACATACAGAGATCGACTACATGCCTTCCTCCAACAGCGGTGTCAGTCGCAGGTCGGTGGCTGCTCAGGCTGCTACCAGAAATGCCACTGCTAGCTGCTCCTCCTAACGCTTATTTTCAAAAGTAGTGGACACCGCTGTTGGAGCAGGGCATGTATCTATGTATCTATGGATCTCTGCACTCTGATTTCGATCAACCAATAGCAAAGGTTGACCCCATGACGCATATTGACGAACAGGCCCCCTCATTTGAATAGTGAAGCATCGCAGCAAGCACACACAGAAATGTAAAACGACCAAGAATTGTTAAACGACCAAGAAATGTTAAAACACCAAGAAATGTTAAACGACCAAGAAATGTTAAATGACCAAGAAATGTTAAAACACCAAGAAATGTTAAACGACCAAGAAATGTTAAACGACCAAGAAATGTAAAATGACCAAGAAATGTAAAATGACCAAGAAATGTTAAAAGACCAAGAAATGTAAAATGACCAAGAAATGTAAAAATAAAATGCAAAATAATACATAGATAAATACAGAAATATCTATTTATGTTACATTTTATCAATAAATAAATGCCTATATTTATTGTTAATACTATTTTTGGTGCATTTAATGGCATATCAATTCATTTATTGACTCATTTATTTATTTATTGTTTATTATGGCAGTTTTAGTCCTCCATAGTCCTCAGCTTCTCATACCTTTGGCTGCCTACCTTAAAGAAATGATGCATTAACGTCTTAAACTTACCAAGAGAGCTTCACTTCAAAGTGTTTAACCATAGATACATATCAGGAGAACTCCTTAGACAAAGGTGCAGCTTTGATCACAGTAACTGTATTTTTTTGTGATGAAGAAACACAAACTACGCATCACTTCTTCTGTCTATATAGCAATACTTTCTGGTGTGATGTGTATGATTGGTTGGAACCAAAAATCTTCTCTCTCTCCCATTTAACCAGAAATGATATTACATTTGTGACTGTAATGGAGGAGAATCTACTGAATACTTTATTTATTTTAGGTAAATTCTTTATCCATAAATGTAAATATATTGAGACTCAACCCCTATTAGTGGTCTTTATGAAAGAACTAGTGCTGTACTATAAATAAGTATATGGAAAAGCAAACAGCAAAAAAAATACTGAACATTATTGATGGCTTAGTTATTAGAAGATACCCCTTAAATATTTAATTTATTAATTTATTTGTCCTTGTCTTTTATTAGGTTTGAACTCTGTTAACATCGTGTGCTCCTTTTTATTAACAGCCTACTTCTGTTAATGTATTGCTTGCCATATATAATTTCTATAAAAAAATAAAAGGCGGTACTGAAGTGACATTACTTGACTTTTCTCTGCGTTGGCATGCAGACACGAGTCTGTGTTCAAACTAGGCTCATGGAGTTTTAAAGAAGCAGACTTTCACCAGGCTCTGATGAAAGATGCTATCGAGTTGCATCATGGGAAGTGTAGGATCCAGTGTTTTTGGAGCTTGACCCATACTAGGGGTCTTAAAGTCAGAATATCTCAGCCTTTGTGTCTCTTACATTTCCCTGATGTTTATGGAAGCAATATTAAATCTCTGCAGGGAACTGTTTAACATGATCAAGCAGGGTTGCAGGGGTTTGAGTTATTTAGGCTGCTTAACAATCTATCATGTATTGTGGATGCATATGTGTATATAAAGCTTGTCTTATCTTCTCTGTAGATATTGACACTTACCCATCCTCCCCTGTCTCGTATCTCAGGGCAGATGACCCTCTCCATGTAGGCCCCCACACACTCCTTCAGCTGCAGCAGGACCACCGCCATGCCCCTGTCATGGCAGTGCAGAGCCATCTGGCCAGCCAGCACATACACTGACAGCACCGCACTCCAGGCCAGGTCCCTGCGCCGCCCCCCAGGGACAGGGGGAAAGAAGTGCTCGTCCAGGATACTCATGAGCATGGGGCAGGCCATGTTCTCTGTCACATCCTGGAGAAGATGGGGAAGCGGGAGAGGAGTTCGTCTCCGGCGTGGCGCAGGGCTGCAGTGCACGCTGTAGGGGCAGGATCCATGGTGCCATCTGACCCCCCTGTGGTTACATAATCTATGTAGTCATGGGCAATCAGATAAGCCTCTCTCACCAGCGGGTCAGGGCTGTTCAGGCCCAGCCTGGCCTGTGGCACCTCTGACTGGCACATGGTCACCTCAAACTGCCACTTCTCCAATCACACAGCTGTATTCTCAGTTGGCCACAGACGACAGCCTTGCCAAGCAGCATAGCCAGGCTCTACGTCACATCAGTTTGTCATGGTGTGGGGATGCTGTTAATGTGAAATTTGAAAAAATATCTACTGTATTGAGAAGAGGGAATTAACATAAGGAAGTATTAAAATAAGGAAGGAAACCCCCCCCCCCCTGATCTTCAATGAGAAACACAAGTAGTTCCAAGAAACCATAAAAACACCCGATAAAAACCAAACCGCCAGCAGGTGAAGGAGTGCTAGGGTCCAGAGGAGTGTGTACAGTATGGGTTGCAGTCAGAGTGGGTCACCCCGTCCCCTTGCCAACTAAATATAGAGCCCCTGCTGGAAACTGACACTGATCTCCACCCTCACATGCACAGTCATGGCCGTCCTGACACATATCCCCATTTCAGCACAAGAAGCAGGGCCAGAATAAATTGCACAGAGGAGCTGCAGACCGAAACAGGTTGGCTTACAGGAGGAAACAATCAAAGGCAACATATCAGCTTCCAGTAAGGAAACATCACTGTAGCTGTAGTCATAGCCTCCACATGAAACATTTTAGATATCATACAACAATGTGAAATACAAGAAAACCACATAGAGCATAACATGAAATTGTAACTTTAGGCAGTCATTAGAGGAATTTCATATTACAGTAATTGCACACAAGGCATGAAGCTAACTTTCCGTGGTAATGGCTTGTTGGGGTAGCCCAACAAGCCATTACCAGCCATAACACTCAGAGGACAAAAAGAAATACTGGCAAATAAATCAAGGCCCTATTTGAAATGCAGAAATAATAATAAAAAACATTCTTTCTCTTTTTTTCCTTTTTGTGATATCAACCACATGCTGGAGCTACACAGAAATAGGATGTTAGCCAATAAGACATTCTGATGTAGGAAAAGCACAGGTGTAAATAATAAAATGTATGAATTTCATTTAGCTGCTTCAGTTTCAGGGTCCTGGTATTGTAAATTTTGGCTCCTGGCTCACTGGGACACTGGAATAGAATGAAGCCATTGTTCATGTTACAACTAACACCTGTGCTTTTCCTACCATGACAAGTCAACATGTCTGCTGTGAAAAAGGCCTATTTTAGACTACAGCCTCTCACCACATGGGAGCAGTAATGTATTACTAGAGAAACATTGTGGGTGTCTGTTCTATGTGTGTGTGTGTGGTTGGAGCTGTGGAATTTACACACAATTTACACATTAGCTCTCCTTAGGATTTGAACTCATAACCACTTGTTTACAATGAACTTCAAAATAAAAGCTGTTCAACACTGAGTCATGCACACAGGCCAATTAACCCTTCCCACATGTTCGTCAGTAATTTCACCTCTGCGAACGAAAGATATATGTAAATGCCAAGAACGAGAGCTGTTCTAATTAGATTCAAGTAAATGTATGGAAGTTGTGGATAATGCCTGTGAGATCTCTCCCATGGACTATCACTCAGGCACACATTAAGATACTGATATATAGTGGAGCAAAGACATGATCAAGTGGTACCATTAGCAGCTCTGTGTTCTCTGGCCATCTGGCGCAGCATACATTGGGAATGTGCATGGGAGGGAAGATAAGGCTAACCATCCAGAAAGAACCCTAACCCACCCCCTACACACACTCACACACACACACACACACAAACACACATACACACACCTTCAGATGCACTGTGAGAGTGAGTGTGTAAAATGGCTACCTTGTCGTTCCTCATTGCTGAGCCGGAGAACAGGGGAAGTGACATGGTTGATAGAGGCTCCTATCAGGTCTCTCATATGTTCATGTTGCAACATCTGCAAACAGGGGACACTTCCTGTCTCCTGTAGAGACATTTTTTATAAACTGTGTGTAGAGGGTTGCATTGGAAAGGACGGGGTATGGTTAACTGGAAACATGCTGTAACTCACTGTTGCCACTTGAGTCCATGCAGCATTTTCTCTACAAGACTATTTTAAGCATATGTTTGTTCACACTGAAAATTATGGCAAAATGCAATGCTTTATGAGAATCCTAATGGTGTACTCATGATGGTCTCAGCACGGCTAAGAACTTCCTTAGGAATCACTGGTCTGACATCATGGCTGGATTAACCTGTAGGTGGGCCCTATTGACCCCCTCTGCAGATGACAGCTTCTTATTCCCCCAGATAACAAGCAGTGCTCTAGAGCTGAATCGATTTAGTTGAGTGAAAATAAATCAGCAACAATTTTGTTAAGTGATTCATTGTTGAAAACCTTTTTTAAGCCAAAATGTCTTGTCTGAATATTAGTAGTTTTTTTGTCTTCTATGATAGTAAACTCAGTAAATTCTGGAATTAATAGTATTATTATTAATAATAATAATAATAATAATAATAGTAATAATAATTTTACTTTTTTGATTTTTAACTCAACTGAGTGGGATCTTGGGATCCCAGAGCATTTGCCTGGTTGGTCATCCAGCCTTGTCTGACATGCGTTCTAATTTATATATTAGCTTGCTTTGTATAATTTTCAGCTTTCAATCCTCTTCTTCTGTTGATTTTTTTCTCCTTATAGTTAATTTACCAGAGTAAGTAAAGTAAAGTAAATGAATTTAAGTGTATTTAACAACAGCATTGCTTTAATCTCTGTCAGGGGATAAGAGTTGCTCCCAACAGAATGAGTTGATAAGGACCACACAGGCCTGTATGGGTGGATGCTATTATCATGGCTCACACCCCCTCCTTCTAATGTACACAATGGTTAAATTTCTGTCATTTTCATCCCTGCTGAGGTGTTTTTGTCAGTACATATCTGCTTCAGGAGAACATACACACAAAGTGTCTTCTATAATTTAATCCAAAACATTACAAAGCTATCCGCTCTGCCAATATAGGAACACGATGCAAATGGAAAAGTTTCAGAGGAGTTTTTAACACTGAAGGCGACAGTGATCAGTGAGGTTTAAGCACTTTGCAAAGCAGAAACAGTAGCAGTCTTATTCTGCTGAATGGAACAATGCAGTGTGTGTGTTTGCCTTCTATCTTTAAGCAGCATGAGAGTATCTCTCGCTCTCAGGAAGTGGCTCATCAACATCCATGCAGAAGTTGATATGCACTTTCAAGTTCCTACCCATTGCACAAAAAAATGAAGGCTCCAATAAAAGCTGCAAGGTGACAGAGAAAGGTTGAACAAGGCAGATGGATGAAAAACTGACCTCCTCCTGCTCCTCCCCACCAACCCACAGCCAAACAATTGCGATCTCCACGCCTCCTTGTTCAGGACTCCAATCAGCCTCGCAGTGGGAGGTGTGGTCAGAAAAAGGAGGAAATTGCTCTGAATTATTTGTGGGTAATTGAAAACACCTATATCCCCCTGTGTCTCCAACTGTACCTGCTTTTAAAATCTCCACACCTCTTCTTGCTCCCCGGTGCCTACCTTCTATACCAATACACCCCTAATGGCACCCCTTTCCCATCCTGTCTTCCGTCTCCCACTGGACTGCAATGATGCAAATGATTGTGTGCCTATATGCTGTCTGGAGAAGAGGTGACCCACTTGTGTGGTTTGCTCGCTGTCTCCTGCCCCACCTTCTCCCAATTGCAGGTATTGATGCTCCGCCATTGTTCCCCCCCTGCCCAGGGGGTGGAGTGGTTTGTGGGAAAATTGGGGGACCCCCCATGTGTTTGATGGCTTTTATCGATTTGCACCAGACTCTCCAACTCCCATTTACCCTCTGCTACGCTGCACAAGCTTTGTAGATAGCGTCTTTATCTGCTGCTAAGTGGTATTATTCTGTTCTACCATTCTTTTCTTATGTATGGCTGGTCAATGCCGACATGAGGAAATACTGTAGTGTTTCTGTATCTCAAATCAAAGCTGCTCTACTTTGAAATTCTCTCATTAATTGCAGCATCTGTCGTAATAAGAAATAAACAATCGCTATCTTTCTCTTGAACACTAGTTTTTTCCCCCAGGATCTTCAAACTTACACAGCCATCCATCCAGCAGTTGATGAATTGAACATGAATATTTACAGACACAAAGCATTTACCTTTGACTACATTGTGTGCAATGTAATCTAGAAAATACCATTGAAGCAGCAGTAACATGTATTGTAATTCTTTCTGGAAAAGCCATCTACAAAATGGAAAATGAAGATTTTATATTTGTAGATCAGAGCCAAATCATCTTACTAAATTGTTCATGCCGTCATCTCAATCATTTGGTGTAAGATGGTCATTAAACAAAACCAAAAAGTCTGGACTGTCTTAAGTCAGTCTGTTTCTTGTGATGATGTTCCGATAAAATCAAACATGTTTAATATAAAGTTTTTAGTCTTGGCTCATGCAAATAGTGAGGTTCAATGATGTGAACATTGTCATCAACCAATAAGAGCGCTCTCTTTAGCACCAAAAAGGAAGCAGGTAACTGGGTAGATAGTAAACATGGAGGGGGTACTCTGGAGTGGTGCTAGAACATTCTTTTGGACTGTGGAAAAAGGCTGGTGGAGTTGTGGAGTGAACAAGAGTGCCTCTTTGATGTGTGCCCCTGTTTCTGCTGCATTTTTCTACAGTGTTTCTTCTGCAAGATCCCCAGTCTTTACAAAATCTGACTTCTGACACATTGTCTTTAGATGTGAGAGGGTGTCAGAGTGTCAAAGTCTTCTAGTGTATGGTAGGCATTAGTTTGTGGATGTGGGTGGTAGAAGCCTACATTTCTGACACTGTCAGTCCAGTATAGTCACTGTGCACTATGCACTTGGTTCAGTTGGAGCTACAGCAAGTCTACATTGGTGGCACTCTCAGTGAAGCTTCAATGAGCAGGGCATGATAAGCATGATAGAAGCACTGCTGTGTAGGAGTTACAGTGTATTTTACCATGTTAATGTTACATCAGAAACCCCTACGGAGTCATCAATAAAAATAAGACCATTGGCTTGATTTACGGCGTCCAGTATGGTTCAAAGTCCCATTATAGAGGATTCTTTGGGGAAGTTGGGGAGTCTGTGCAGCTAGCTTATTTGCAAATAGCCATTTGTAACAAACATATCCTTTACTTTTTATTTTCTGTTGTGATTAACAGACAAAGAGTGGGCTGGAGGACACAGGCTTCAATTGAGAGACATGGAAGGTGGGATGGACCCTTAAGGACTGAGGGAGCTGCAACCTGACAGCTTTTGGGTTGATAACTTGAACTATTGGGAACGGGCCGATGTAGCAGGGTGAGAGCTTCTTGGACTCTGCCCGCAAGGTGATGTTCCTTGTGGACAGCCAAACCCTTTGGCCTGGCCGGTAAGTGGGAGCGTCAACCCAGTGCAGGTCGGCCTGGTGTTTGGTTGCCAAGGACGCCCAGAGCAGGGCCGGGTGGTCTTCCACACCCTGCGGCACTGGCAGAGGTGGGCCTGTACGGAAGGCACCGCCAGTTCCTGTTCTTGAGAGGGAAACAATGGGCGTTGGTAGCCCAGGGAGGCCTCGAAAGGGGAGATACCTGTAGCCGTGCAGTTCAGGGAGTTGTGAGCGTATTCGACCCAGCTGAGGAAGGAGCCGGGGAAGGCGTCAACGACGCACCGAAGGGCTGTTTCCACGTCCTGGTTCGCCCGCTCAGTCTAGCCATTGGATTGCTCCGAGCCCGCAACAGAACTCCTTCCACACCTGGGAAATGAATTGGGGGCCCCGGTCCGATACAATATCCGCGGGGATGCCATGCAGACGAAACACAAGGTTAGTGGCTAGATCTGCCGTCTCCCTGGCCAAGGGGAGCCTCGGCAGAGCAGCCAGCTGGATCGCTTTCGAAAAGCGGTCAATAACGGTGACGATAACAGTGTTACCTTGTGAAACGGGCAGGCCGCTAACGAAATCCAGGGCAATGTGGGACCAGGGACGGCTGGGGACAGGCAGAGGATGAAGCAGACCCGCGGCAGGCTGGTGGGAGGTCTTGTTCCGGGCGCAGAATGCACAGGCGGCCACGTACAAGCACGCATCTGCCTCCATGGAAGGCCACCAGAAGTGCCGCCTGAGGAGGGACAGGGTGCATCCCATTCCCGGATGGCAGACAAAGCAGGAAGAATGCTCCCATCGGAGCACCTGTGGTCGGACAGAATCTGGGAAAAAAGGCGATTTGGGGGGCCAGTACCTGGATCTCGGTGAAGTTGCTGTGCCTCCCTGACTGCAGATTCGATCTCCCACGCCACTGCTGCCACAACACAGGACAGGGAAAGGATGGGGTCAGAGCAGGAAGTGGACTCCTCAAAGGAAAATAAGCGGGACAGGGCGTCAGGTTTCACGTTGCGGGAGCCAGGACGATAGGTGAGGGTGAAGTTGAACCTGCCGAAAAACAAGGCCCGAGCCTGACGAGAGTTCAGGCGTTTAGCAGACTGTATATATGCCAGGTTTGCATGATCAGTCCATACCACAAAGGGAAGCTCCGAGCCCTCCAACAGGTGTCGCCACTCCTCCAGAGCCATCTTCATGGCCAGGAGCTCCCGGTTGCCCACATCGTAGTTTCGTTTGGCCGTGGAAAGTCTGCGAGAGCAAAAGGCACATGGGTGGACCTTACCATCAGGGTCGGAGCGTTGGGATAGGACATCCCCCACGCCTGTGTCCGAAGCATCCAATTTGGAAAAGACTGCGGATTCCTGTAGGGGTTCGAAGGCAGAATTTATTAGTGGCAAAGGATACTTGTTTTTCACAGTGATGTTATTTAGCCCACGGAAATCAATACATGGCCGTAAGGTCTTATCTTTCTTGAACACGAAGAAAAACCCTGCGCCTACAGGGGAGGAAGATGGATGGATGATCCCGGCAGCCAGAGAGTTGCGGATGTAGATTTCCATGGCCTCCCTCTCAGGCCGAGACAGGTTATACAACCGATGGGAAGGGAGGGGGGCCCCCAGGGAGAAGCTCAATAGCACAGTCATTGGGTCTGTGGGGCGGCAGGGACAAGGCTCTCTCCTTGCTAAACACTGTAGCCAGGTCATGGTATGCTTGGGGGACGGCGGACAAATCAGGTGGCTTGCCCTAGATGGAACAAGAGCGCTCTCTGTGGGGGACAGGGCCGACTGCAGACAGAGTGCATTACAGTGGGGGCTCCAGCCCATGATTCGTCCTGCGGACCAGTCAATTTGGGGGTTATGGATCTTCAACCAGGGGAAGCCCAGGACCAAGGGAGACTCATGGGCTGCAATAATCTTGAACTGAATCTGTTCGCGGTGATTTCCGGAGGTAATGACCTTCAAGGGGGAGGTACACTCGCAGATCTCAGCTAACCGGCTACCATCTAGGGCATATGCTATGCGTGGGGAGTCTAACTTCTGGGGGGGGAAGCCAGATTGGGCCGCGAGACTTCTGTCGAGAAAATTGTCCTCTGCACCGAAATCAATCAGGGCAGACAGCGGTAACACGAGATCCTGGTGGCAAATCTTGAAATGGACCTGGAATCTAGAACTAAACGGGGCTGATGGAATAGGCTGGCTCACCACAGCTACTGGCGAGCCTGTTCTTTTGGCCTCACCTCACACATGGCAATAAAGTGACCTCTCTGGCCACAATACAAGCATTTACCCAAGTTGATGTGTCTCGCTCGCTCCGTAGCGGAAAGGCGGGCCCAGCCCAACTGCATGGGTTCCTCTCCTGAGGGTGAGTGCAGCTCTGGTGCGGGACTGGAGGTTTCCGAGGAGGACTGCGTCCCTGCCCTCGCGGAAGAGTGGGATGTGGCGTGAAGGCAATTGTCCAAGCGAATGGCGAGTGAGACGAGTCCCTCCAGGTCGGCTGGCTCATCCCAAGAAGCTAGCTCATCCTTTATCTGCTCGTATCTGCTTCAACCGAGAAGTCCGCCACACTCCTGCCGGCCTGACGGAGACTCAACAGACGGTTAGCAGCATTCCCGAAAAAATCGGGATGGTCGAACATTGATTTTAGACTGGACACAAAAGCATCATAAAACAGGGATGACAGAGATTCCCTGGAGAGAAGTGCCTCAGCCCAAGTTAATGCACGTCCTCTTAATAACCCAATTAGGTAATGTACCTTGGTCTGGTCGGAAGAGAAGGAGAGAGGCAGTTGCAAAAACACCAAGGAGCACTGCAGGAGGAACCCCCGGCATTTATCCAGCTCCCCGGAGAATGGCTCGGGGGGCGTCACCAGGGCAGCAGTAGGCGAGGAAGGGGGAGTGGGATGGGCCGAGGCTTCACCTGATGGAGCTGGGGGCTGGGAAGGAGCTAGGTCAGCAGGGGCGGCCAGCTGAGATGTCAAGGCTGAAACTTGACTGGTTAACTGGGCCATTTGGGTTGTCAGAGTCAGATTTTGGTCCAGTAAGGTCCGCAGGAACTGGTCGTGCTGTCCTAGGATGGCTGCTTGGTCCGTGAGGACCCAGTGAAAGCCTGACGCTTCAAGTCTTTGTTCTGCGGGGTCCATGTCGCCCAGATCATTCTGTTGTGGGGGTGTGTGGAAACACACGCAGGGAGTGTGAACCCTTAAAGCAGAACGCAGACAGACAGGTGGCTATGGTGCAGCTGGAGTTTATTTACACACACGGGGAGTGGCGAGGAGGGAGCCGGGGGGGAAAAGCAGTGTAAGCCTGGGCGGGCTAGAGCTGAATGGGCTAGAGCTGACGGATGCAGAGAAGGCTGGAGCGGAGAGACTGGGAGCTGCAGGGAGAAAGAAGGTTAGAAAATGGATCAATATTCAGAGGTGAGTCTTACTAGTCTCTTTTAGGTCGCGGGAACGTTACCACAGTGGTAAACGGACGATCTGGGAAGACTGGAGGGATGAGCCGGGTTTTATTTGCAGTAGTGGTGATGAGGAGACGAGGAACAGCTGCGGATAATCAGAGGAGCAGCAGCTGCCGGACCCGCCCAGGCACAGACAATCACACATACAAAACTGACACAGAGCACAGGCAGTGGAGGCTCTAGGGCGCTGTGCGGATGAAGAAGGGAGGCCCTACGACCAGACTCACGGCTCAGAGTCTCCCACCAAGAAGACTGGGGTGTTTCCTGGCCTTCCATCAGCCCGTTCCACTCCACCAGCCACCTGTCTGCTGGGTCCTTTTCTGGTTGGGTCATTCTGGTAAGGCTATCCATGAGGCGGCAGGAATTGGACCCAAATGCAGACTTGTGAGAACTTCAATGAAAAAGTGTTTATTGCACAACTCTCAAACTGAGGCAGGAACGGCACTCAAATCCATGCACCAAAAACATGACATAACACACAATGGAAAAACACATGACCAAACCTGAACCTGAACCTGAACCTGAACCCATGCAAATCCCGACACTGAACAAAGGAAGAAAACTTGAATAAATAGGCAACAGACAAACAAGGAGAACAGAAACAGGTGTGAAACGAGAGACAAGTGATCATCATCAAAAAAGGAGGGAAGCAAGACAAGGACAGGAAATCAACCGAAGACAACACACACACCAGGATTTCAAAACAAAACAGGAAACCTGAACCACAGTTCACAGACCCTAACAATACACCTGCACAGTACTGTCCACTTTTCAGCATTTTCCGTGTTTTCTGAGTTGAACTGGCTTATGTGCCTTCACATGACCTGACATGTTGCTAGCTCTGAAAAAGCTAGTAGGTGGCTCTTTGAGTTGATATTATTTTGCCACACAAACTGCTGATAAGGTCTACCAAGTGATATTCAATTTATGGCCCGTGGGCAAAATTTGGCCTGCATTAGGGTGCTAGGTAACCCAATCAATAAATCAATAAATTGATTCACCCTGAAAATCTTTTGTGTATAGCAATTAGTAAATCTTAAGTTATGTCCCTTGGCTGTTAAAGTGGCATATCAGCTTCAGCTTCATCAGTATTCTTTGCAGTGCGAATAGTGACACTTGATGGGAGAAGTTTGCTTTCAGGCGCTTCATGAGTCAGAATATGCTAGCTTCAGTGCAGTGTTCTCGTCAGGTAGCACTGCAAGAAATCAGATTATTTTATTAATGTTAATGTTTATTAACTGGCCCCTGGCCTCCTATCATTTTGCAAAAGTGGCTCCCGGGCAAAGTAAGCATCTTATCATATCATCATTACAATGTCTGTTGAAATACTGTTTGCTGGGTGAAGTTTTTCTGTATTGAGGAAATATTGCCCATCCTCACTACTTGGAATTCTGACTTGCTGCTCCTTCACACTTTTCCTTAGAGGAAGTCAAGACTTTCTAACTTTCTGGCAGGTCTGAAACACAAATGAACATGAGCAGCAATAGCCATGCAGCTGAAAACACAAAAGTGTGCCACTTACAGAAGCTCACACTTCAAAAATCCAAGGGAGAACACGTCGGCGTAGCAGACACGCTGATTGATCTCTGAGACGTGCAGAGAAAAACTGCAGTAATGAACGCTTAGCACCAAACATGGAGACATAGTAAAAAAGGAAAATAACAAGGAACTTGCAGATTACCACTTTAAAAGCCTATTGAGATAAAGAACAATCAGCACCAGCATGATCCAATTGGAGCGTACAGAAATAGAGCTTATGTGTTCATTGTTGTAAAGGAGAGGCGAGGTGAGAATTGACTCTCCGGTACAGAGAGCAGGCTCTCCATGCCAATAATCACCTCTTCATCAGCACCTCTTTGACACCAGCTTTCACCCACTGGAATATCTATCACTTTCAAAACCATGCCGCCTGCTCTCCAAATATTTAATTTTCAACTTGAGGTATACCTCTTGTTTATATAACAAAAAGCTCCTCGCAATTAGAGCACCTGGGGGTGGGAGGAAGCGAGGGTGCATATCTGTACACCCATACCCCCTCCTGCTCTCTCTCCTCTCCCACTCAAACACACTCCTTTCTGAACAGTGACACACATACGCACACTCTCTCTCTTTCTGCATAGCTGTTTTGGAGATAATGAGATTAAAAATCTATTTTTGCCAGTCATGTTACCTGCAAGTGCATGCATTAGTGGAAACATTCTGCAACACTATAGCTATGACTAAAATAAATGCCAATGAAATTGCTTTCCTCATTTTCCCACTTTAATGCCTGTCACACTCACAGGATTGTTAGCAGAGGCTTATCTCACTCACCTGGCCTTATTTGATTTTACATTATTCCAGCATGGGCCTCAACCTTCGGGGACTCAGGTGTAATGGTGTGTCACTCATGGCTAAGATGACATAAATTAAAAGCTTTGTAACACTACAATATTCTGATGTTCATATAATTATCTATTTAGCCATAGGGAGGGTGGAATGGGTAGGAAAATCACACCACTGTGGTAATCTCTCCTCCGATGCTTGTAGAAATGCATCCAAATGATTTACTAGATTGTTACTGAACCAAATGTGGCCATCATTTTTTTTTCATTAGCTGAACAGAAAAGCTGAAAATTAGTTTAAATAACAATAACAGGCAGCATAGCAGTATATTGCTGTTAAGAACTGAATATTTCTTAGTTAGGTAGTTGGGTTATTTATTGTCATGCACATATGTGAAAGAGTCCACATTGGTGTATAAGACACCAACAAAACGTTTTGACATATAACATTACAGTACAAACAAAGAACATATCTCTTCTCCCAGACCCAAAGGGAGGCTGTGGCTCAGTAGGTAGAGCGGGTCATCCATTAAGCCCAGGGATGATGGTTTGACCACCAGCTCCTCCTGTCCACATGTCTAAGTGTCCTTGGACAAGACACTGAATTCTGAGTTGCTCCCAGTGGAGGTCAGTTCCTTTAATGACAGCTCCAGTGAATGGTTAAATGAAACCAATCTGTAAAAAGTGCTTTAGGAACCGTTAAGGTTGAAAAGCATTATTTAAGTGACTGCCACCAAATTATTTCTAAAACCCAAGTACAGCACTCAAATATATGCTGTAATGATTAAACATAAAACGGCTAATTACAAATTACATGTACAGATTCCTTTAATTGTATACCCTGAGAATATAATGTATATTATTTACTTAAAAGTCCCAAACACTAGTGTTCATACTTCAGTTTTATATTACATACATATATACATTTAAAATCGACAAATGAACTAACTTAGCTGTTATATATCTTTGTTTTGCATTTGTTCTAATCTTTGTTTTTATTCATACTCGCTCTAATTTGAAAATGTAGGTTTGTACCCAACATCAACTGACCCAGGAATAATTGGTGCTGAGCAGGAAAGCATTGTTACTGCTTTATGTTCTCCTTCCTCCTGCTCTCTCTCTCCTGCCCCCCCCCCCCCTTTTTTTCTTTCAACCCAACCGGTCGAGGCAGATGACCGCCCACCTAGAGCCTGGTTCTGCTCGAG
>JAVQJL010055604.1:0-78935 GCA_036024295.1 Nannoperca obscura | reverse complement strand
CCCCCCCCCCCCCCCCCCCCCCCCCCCCCCCCCCCCCCCCCCCCCCCCCCCCCCCGACGAGGGAGAGGAGAAGGGGTGTGTGTGTAAGAGTTGCTCGGAGGGTTGCTTTTTGAAGAACTAATACAGTGGTGTGCCTCAATCTCACTTAATTCCATTTAAAGGAAATTGATTTGGAGGTTGGGGGGATGTGAGGGGAGTGCACAGGGTCTCTCTCTCTCTCTCTCTCTCTCTCTCTATTATGACTGGGATGAAGTCGTTGCCTTGTTTCACTCATTTGTGTCCTTTGGTGGTATTACATACAGTGGTGTGCTGTCGTGCTGTACAGTAAGGGGGGTGGGGGGTGGCGGAGGTAGTGGTTCAGGGCAGCAACAAGGGGAAAAAACATTCATTTATTAAAAAAGAATATAAATAATACAGATCACAGCTGACGGGGTTATACGGCATAAATGTTGCTAATATCAACAACGGGACGTGAACGAGAGCTATGAGAGAAGGATGGGCTACTGCAGGACTCCTTCTCACATCTTTTACCTCTGAAAGCAAAAATTATTTTAAAACATTCTGGAGAATCTTAAGATGATCAACTTATTTATAACTGTAAACCTCAGGAAGCTTGTTTGTAGTGCAAACACACACATAAACAGTGTATAATTTTTTTTTACTATAATGACCAAATATCTCCAGATGTGTGTGTGTGTGTGTGTGTGTGTGTGTATGTATATATATATATATTTATATTTAATAGTTCTAATTATATTATGAATACAAATCAGTTTCTAATGGTTATGGGGATTATTGTATCACTACCTGTGTATTTTATCCACATGTCACTGAATTACATGACCTGAATTCGAATAAACGTGGACATGATCCAAAATAATGCATCTTTTTTTAAATCTGCCTTTGTTTATTGATGCAACAGCCCAGATTCCTCATTGTATCTATTCTCTAATAAATATAGATCTATTCCCTTTTAATGGTGTAGGAGAATATTGTATCATCATCATCATCATCATATCATCATTTCTATTATAGGACTATTAGTGTATACTGTGTAGGTCACCTTTTACATTTGTTTAGCTCGCTGTACAATCCATCTAGTTTGAACTCCAATCAAACTACTGAGAGATGAACAAACTCCACAAATTAATACATGCTCATCCACTCATCACACAAATACAATACTTGCTTTTAGCATTAAAAGAAAGAGAAAAAAATCTAAATTGTGGCTTTGATTTAATTCCTATTTTCATCTTTTTCACCAGGGAACTCCACTTATCACAATATTGCTGGGCAGCTTGCAGATTTAGTCGTTTTGCTGCGTGCACGCTCAAGCAGACGAGAGCAGAGGAGGTTCGTGTTTTTCTACATTTGTACGGGAGAAATCAAAGGCAGCTGAGAAACTCAGCGAGGCTCAAAAGCTTCTCAGACAGAAAGAGAGAGGAAGAGAAAACAAGTGTATTCAGTGCCAGGACTGTTAACAACCACCTGTATCTGCCCACCTGTGGTTTCTAAAATAGCTCACACAAAAGAGCCGGATACCGAGGAGGAATTAAAACTTATCCTAAAATTACCTTTGAGTGAATAATTTCTTCATTTTTCAAAGACATTTTGGAACAAATGTGCGGGCATACAGATTTATTCCCCCTCATGTAAACTGACATGTCTGCACCGTGAGCGTGTGCTCCTACAAATTCACACTGCAAAATGCTGAAAAATGCTGCCAAATTGTTGAGATAAGATGAATATTCTCACTCATGATGATCAAACTGGGATTCAGTGAAGGCAGAAATGAAATCATTACTAAAAGACCATCATCTTAAGCCTCCATCTCTGGAGAGAAGTGAGAAGCCTGCTGCCCTAGATTGCCTAAAAATGCAGATAAGAAACAATCCTGCACCAGAAATTGGTCCTGGAGGACTATTACATAGGAGAGATTAGTGGAAGATAATCATATAATGGCGATGATAGCACCGATCGCAGCAAAACGACCCCATAAAGTCACCTCTGAATAAAGAACAGGCGATACAGATGAGTGGGAATAAAGCAGTAAAGTTGTGCTGGGTAGCATGTGTGAGACAGCTGCATGCATGGCTCGGTGCAGCCTCTAGCCAGCAGGGGGCGCTCCTCTGTCTCCACACACACTCACTGGTTCCCACTGGAGAAACCAGAGCAACAGGGAAGGGGAGAAGTCCTCACATGACCTTCCAGTTCACAGGAGTTTGCCTCCAGAAAAAAAAAAAGCCTCTTATATGGTATACGGTAAGACTTAAGAGCCTCAGTGTCCGCCGCTGAGACAGTTTATGGCTGAGAATGAAGATTAGAAAAGTAGTTTAGAGGGTCAGGTGTTTGCTGCGGTGCACTGGGGTCGACAAGGGTAAACGCTGTTTTACTGACATGCTGTACTAACATGGGCACAGTCTGGAAAGTATCGTCTAGTTGAATTCAGATACACGAGAGATGCGTTCAAGACATCTTAACAAGAGAGGTGATTTAATATCAGCCTTGAGGACTTTTTTTATTCCGCTGATGGTGTGAGGTAATTCCACTTGCTCCCAGTGCATATTGTCTTCTTTTAAGATTTTTCTGGAAATGAGTATCTTGAAACAAGATAGTATGACTTAAAATAAAAATAAAACAATCCCCAAACTGATATACATCTAAAAACAGTTTAAACACACTCCATTGGCAGAGCTTTATAAAATAGGGAGCTAATATTAGACTCAACTGCTGGTTAGTACTTTCTGAAATCTTTGTGTGCGTGCCGCCCGTCTTAAATGCTAAATTAAAGTGGGCCATTGCAAATAGTAATTAGGTGCATCAAAGAAGAACAAGACAAATTAAATGGGGGTTAAAGAAACACACTCAACCAACAAGTTACAAAGTAAGTAGAGAAGAATGAATGAAAATTTGCAATTTTTTATATATATTATCCTATTCTATAAAACATACTGGCTTGTAATCACTCACTCACACACACACACACACACACACACACACACACACACACACACACAATGATCTGCAGAGTAATGGAATAGTAATATATCCATCAATATTGTAGCAATAGTTGGCAGGCCAGGCTGTGCTTTTAAAAATTTAATTTTGCTCTTCAATTTGTTTTTGTTTGATGTTTTCTTGGAAAAAGACTTAAATAAAATTTTGAGAGAAAAGTTCAACAGCTCCACAAAAAACTCTCAACATTCAAGGGTTCATTAAAAGACCTTCAGTAACTCTATATGGTGTCCTCTAAATGACAGGGTCATTCTGGAAACCCTGCTACAGGGACTCCCTTAAAGACCAGTAAAAGTAACAACAATAAATGAATAGCGTGCCATTAAAGAATCAAAATGGTGCTATCCTAGATTTTTCTTAATGCCAACAAATTTCATGAAAAGACCAAAACCAACAATAAAACTAATTTATTCCTAGTAAATACATAAAACTATAAAAGTGGCTCTCAAATATATAGTTTCAGGAGTAAAGAGTGTATTTCTTAGGGACTATTTTTAGCCGCGGATTAATACACTTCTGGTTCTCTTTTACAGCAGCAGGATGGTGTACGTGGAATCGACCTCAAAATAAACTACAGTGGCCATGTTTCATGGTAAAGAAGGAGCATGTCAGCCAGTTCTTTGGACAACAATGGAGCTCTATGGCACAGAGAAATACTTGTTACTAGGATCAATTCACTGGTTAACAATGAAAGAAATATAGAACATCACCCGTTATCTTTACCTCTTGAAGCAGAAAGATTCTGTGAGTCTTTTGTTTGTTCCTCGAGTATCATTAAGAATCATTAAGGATCTTATTGAAAGCCTGAGATTTGTGCTTAATGGAAAACAATGTGTAACTTGTTGTCATCATCTTTCCACTGTGTCTTCCTCATCTCCTGGTGTTGCCATCTTTGTATCTGCTCCATCATCTCTATCTTTAGCTCTTCCTCTCTTCCTCTCTCTGTCTCCAGGCCATATTTCTCTGTGGACAGAGCCCAGGAAATCATAGTGTGGCGTGGGAGGGAGACACCGTTAGTTCTCTGACCCAGACTTGCTGCTATAAATCCACTTTTTTTTTTTTTTTTTTTTGATGATGGCGGAGGTGTGGGGGGGTATTCTCCCACCTCGACCCCAACGCTTCCTCTGTACATCTGGCATGCGAACAAGCTGACTGACACTCTGAACGCACACCAGACACAAACACAACCTCTACTCACACACTTGGGTGGGCAGGAGAGAATGCACGCAGCAGCTAGAAACAGAGCCAGCATTTCTGACTTTCTACATGCAACTGAGCAGTGAAATGCAGCCACAATGGGCTGATTTGTAACAAAGATTCTGTCCGTGAACACAACACACCCTCATCAAATTTCATTAAAGGAGCACGAACTCTGGAAACACTGATCATGTGTTTTAAACACTAATTGGACAGCATAAGGATGAGATAAGTTTGAAATTAAACACTGAAAAACTAACAGTTCAGACTGTCACCGGTTTATAAGTACTTCTTCCTTCATGTAATCATTTTGCAGGAAAAAAAAGTAAAGAAGAATGTTACATGGATGCCAAGAAAGTTTTTTTTTTTGTAGAAAATACTCAAAAGAAAAGAGAAATTCCAAAAGAAGAGCTTTTAAAAAAAATCTTGTAATTCAATTTTTTTGTTACAACAGCGTCTGGACAGTCAAGATAAACTATTATGTTTTACAAGCAAAGCTGAGCCTAAACAAAGCAGATTCAGTGCTTGGCTCCTCGTAGCTGTTAGGAACTAACTGAATGCTTTTAAAGGCATTTCATAAATCAGATTGCCTTCTGATATATTTTGATCAATAACTGCACTTTGGATGCAGAGGTGGTTTGATGATACGTTTGCATGTCACGCTGTTTCTGTACGCATGCCTTTCTTCATATTCATTTGTTTAGGAGCTGCTGGTCAACGTCAGAGTTTGATTGAAAGTGAGTTGTTGAAGTTCAAACAAAACCCAGTGCCTTACATTTGCTTCAATGGAGATGTATACATATAAAAAGACCCTGCATGTACTTATTGGTGAGGAACAAAGCACAAGCTATGGTCTTCACCGGTCGAATTTAAATTAAATCCAGTCAAAGAGCTGCATTTTGGGATGTTTAAAAGATGGACTTTCTCTTTTTTTTTCACCCCTCCTTTTCTGCCCTGTTTAAGATTCCTGGCCTTTCACCTGACCTCAGGCCTTAGTCAGGGCGGTTGGGGGAGCTGGTTGCTTGCAGTAGTGGGGGTTAAAGTGTAATCCTGGTCCTGTGACCACAAAGGCTTGGCCCCTGAGGGCCAAGGACCAGCCACATTTTCTGAATTGCAATGTTATCCCTCAGCAAACCCTTCGGACTGACTACATATCAAAGGATTATGTTGCAGGGCTCTTCTCTGCTCTGGTGTGGATGGACAAACTCTTCCCTCAATCGGGTGTAGCGTTCAATTTTTGTATTTGATTGTGAAAGAGGAGAAGATGATATAAAAAAAACCCTAAACTTCACAGAGTCTAGTTTGAGAACTTGTCAACAGCACCAGAGAGTGGAGAAGAAGCTTTTCCATTATATCAATGCCTCAGTCCAACCAGTTTCACTTCAATCTATTAACAAGAGTAATTGCCACATAGCATCATTACAACTGACACATATTTTCAACCATTCAGATGCTGATATCTGGCTGCTAGTGTACTGCTAATTGCTTGCTTAAGTAATCCATTAAGGAGTGTTCCTACAACAGCTTGCATGCTCCATTATCATTAGTTTTATTCTGAGGAAACCTTAACAAACCCTTTCTAACAGCGCTGCGGCTTGGCCCTGAGCGGCTCTTTGCATTTAAACCTAAAGAATTTGCTTTTTTTTTTTTTTTTAAGGAGAAACTTCAGAAGATAGTGAGAACTGAAGCGAAAGAGAGAGAGAAAAAAAAAGGTTTAATTGATGCCTCCCCCATTTTCCCAGGGTGAAGACCAGAGGGAGGAGGGACGGGGGGAGAGAAGAGGTGGGGGTGATGTGACACTGCTCTCCTGGTGTTGCGACTGTACAAAAGGAAGCAGATTTGCAGAGGAGGTGACCCCTAACCTCTAAAGCTCCAGAAAGGGTCCTCGGTGGCCCCAGCACCACCCAATCAATCACCTCCCAGAGCCTGCTGGTCAGCCGGACTGTAAGGGGACACCGCGGTCGGACCGGTGGACCCACCCCCGAACATTCCTTGGTGGGGAACTTTTTTTTTCAGAAAATGAAAGCGGAGCTGGTCAAGATTTTTCTGTAAAAAAATATACTTGTTCCATCCTGTCAAGCTCCTTGGTTGCATCATCTTTGCCCAAATGAAATGTTAACGTCAGAAATCTGGTGATGGAAAAGCTCAAAGTGCCAACAGTGATTGGACCCCTACATCATGTTCACATGCAGCTAAAACTCATCCTTTTTGCTTTGCACCGATTTTCCCTGCAAAAAGGCCCGCATTTTCATCAAAGCAGTGAAACTATTTGCAATGTTGAATTTTCTGCTCTTTACAGTAAACATGTTGTTGTTGTTGATAAAAGCTCACTAATAAAAAGTGCTGTAAAAATGTCAAATAGTTAAAAGTACCAAATAGCTGCTAAAAAATGCAAACTGTGGAGAAATGACTTGATAATGATAAATTAACAGACTGTAGTTCAGATAAACTTTTTTTATTAATAATGTGGACTTTTTCCTTTATAGTTTATTATAATGACAAGAAAGAAGGAAATTAATTCAAACAAACACACAGTTTAAACTAATTTATAATATGGGACAGAAAGTATAAATATAGTGCAATACTTTAGCCTCTTTCCTTTGTTTAATTATCATTGAGTCTATATTGAATTAATAAAAAAATGTTTTGTTTATCTTTTTCTTCTTTAGATTTCTGGATAATATGACATTTTATAAATATAAGTCAGACTGTATACACAATGTGACTATATTTTCCACCACACAGTGCAGGGCCCATAAATCAAACCTGTCTTTAATTTTTTTTACTTTATTTATGCATCTTCCAAAAATGTTTAAATAAATAAGTCTTATCTTGTAGTTTTTTTGTTTGGCATGCAGCAAGCTCCATTCCCCTTAACGATATATACTTTTCATAGTATATCATATTGCCGTGACTTCTGATTTTCCTATGAAATAATGCTGTTGCTCCGTGGCTGTAAAAGTTAGTCAAGGTCAGGGTACAGTGAACAGCTGCCTGCTGACTTACGAGTGTGTTGCTGACAACACAGAGACATTTGGCATATTTTGCTTGTGAATAAATACATAATTAAATGCTAAATTAATTTTAAAGAGAACATTTAAATATCAGAGTCAGGAGAGCAGGGATTAAGGGCAGCAAAGACAACAAGGGAAGGTGCACAGGCATCACTGACTTACTGCTATCACTGGGGAAATATCATCGTACTCAGCGATCAGGTTAAGTGCTTTTAATGCTCTTAAATAAGCCTGAGCTTTTACACAAAAACACAATTTGCATTTAATTCTAACCTTTAATATGCAAAACTCATACACGGCTTCTTTTTACTTTATTTTCAAGATATGAAATTTCATTAATATTCAACTCTCATCTGCTTCAGCCAAGATTCTCATAATGTTTAGAAATAATGAAAGAAAAAACGAGCACACTCCGTACTGATTTCACCACCATTCCAGTAATTTGCTAAGAAAAACAAGAAATTCAAGCTTTCTGAACCTTCAGGAATCCTTGACCTTAAATCATCTGACATCAGTCGGACTGTAAGCAAAGGCTTGTCAGTTAGATCAAATTTATGGATCTTGTTCAACGAGTTTAGGACCGACCAAAAAGAACAATAGTTATGAATGACCTGTGAGATGTTGGTTTTATCTTTGATCTGACATGATGATGACAGTGTTGGTTACTACCACATCATGGAGGCACTTTTTCTTTTTTTGGGCTCTTTCTCTGTGAATAGCTAGAATCGGTTTGACTAGAGACATTTAAATAACCTGTTCATGTGTCTAAGTTAAAGGCATTCTGCTTGCCAAATTATATCTAACAGCCACTTGAGTTTTATTATAGCTGTAAATTAGATGGAAATTATATGTTTTAACAGCTGAACTAGAATTTTCACTTGTTTTTAGAAAAGCTTTGTCTCACGTCAGCTGCTTTCAGACAACCTGAATCACATGAACTAATTCTCCACTGTGTTTATGGCAGCTGCAAGCAGCAATAGTTGTAAATAGCAGCAGAGATTATTGACTATTGACTTTGTTGCTCAATATGGGAGTACAAGTTTCGATAAAAAGTCAACTAATGTACAATACAGGATGTTGAAGACAGCAGCAGCAAAGATCAAAGCATTCCCGGTCGCAGCACTCTCTCCAAATAGAGCAAATAAAGTGTGAAATTTGTTGCAAGAATGCTGTCTAATCAGGTGACCACACCTGAGCAAACACGCACAGGACTCATTGTTACTGCGAGCAAATAATCAGACGTATATGTAGTTTTACTCTGCTTCCATGTACAAATTCTGACACTCACAGGAAACTGGCTTTATTTATTTATTTCCTTTGCAGAGCTTATCTAGCATTCACTAGTGTGTTTTTTTTTTTTTCTTCTTTTGGCTGGTTGCAAAAGCCTGACCAGGTGCCATCTATCAAAACAATCTGCTCTCAGGGGGAAACCTGCTATTAACTGATAAGAGTCTGCCCTCGGTGGGGTGTAATGGGTCCCACTTGAGTTTCTTTTCGGAGTATTGTCCTAGCAGGCCACCTCTAAGACAAACCCAACTCAATGACTGCTCTCCGTTTCCCTCCTTACTGTGTAATAGTACAGCAGCTACTTCAAGCCACCATATTATCTTCAAGAGCCGAATTAATAGTAAGAAAATGTCAGTGAAGTTATTTTACCCAAATCATCTCTCTTTTTTACTGAGCTACATGGGGTTATGCTTAAGAATATATTGTTGATTTCATATCGTCACTTTTATTGTATGCAAATGAGTTTAAATGAAATTACACACCGGTGGCCTCTGGTTTGCATAAAAGTTACTCACATGTCACATCTCTTTACCTTCAGTGAGTAAGTTCCTTAAGTAAAATTCCTTAAGTTAAATGAAATACAGTGCTGACTGTAACTGGAAAAAGTACGTAAACGTAAGTCATGTGTGTAAAATGTGCAAAAGTATTTTTGGAAGCAAACCAAAAGTTTTATGATTCTTGTTTTCCAGTCAGCCATTGACTTACAAATGCATTATCATACAATGATAATGTTGCAAACAGTAAAGCATGACATGATTTACAGTGTACAGTAATGAATTATCTTGACAATATCTACAAGATGATTTTCATTCTGTACTGAAATGAATGGATGAAAAAACTCAAGAAAATACTACAGCTGGATTTAAAAAGGGGTCGCATGTTAAACGTGTTAAATGTTCAAACTTGCAAGGATATGGACATGCAGGGTTTGACTTTCTGAGATTAACATTACTCCTGAAGAAGATTTTCATACAATACTGAAATGAATGGGAACCAATGGCTGCCTGGGAGGTAGCTACTGGAAATGTCTTTTTAAAAACTCCAAAGTATGATTTGAAAGTATTAGCAGTACTGTAAAGCCCATGAGATTTGTGGTAAATTGGCTAAAACTTTTAGGTTTGAGTTTCTGAATTTAACATACTGTAAATAAAGAGCAAGATATTCCAGTGGGAAAAGAAAATCTGGCAAGCATCCATGTTTCTCTCCTGGTTTTCCTGAAATAAACCACAAACAAACCCGCCTGGAAATTCCCAGTTAGTTCATACGGACTGCTGTAAATGTTTTTAAAATCATTGGACATCACATGAGCTAAAATTCTAACATAATATTAAAGCCTCATTGCGTGTAAAGTGATCTAAGCTGTTTTCTAACAGTGTGGCTGGTAAGTAGCTCGTTTCCTGTACAGAGAGATGAAATCAGCTCATCAACTGGGAGTTGAAATCACATTCAAATGGAGTGATAATTAATTAAGTCTTAATGTCATTTTCATAATTGGGATTTTCCAGGATCTGTGCTTGTTTTGTCTTAATAATTTTCTCCTGGCTGAAGACCCAGGGAGAGGAAGTCGTGACAACACATACAGGATTCCTGATACAGGAATCACCCTGCTGTCTCCCTCCGATGGGCATATATCTATTTTAAGTTATAAGTGACCAGCACTGACTTATGAAGACGGAACCTCTTTCTTCCTGTTGAGGCAGTTCTATTCATTGAAGCATCTATGGGAAGACTGCCAAAATGACCCATCAAAGATTGAGGGGGGTTAAGCTCCCATAATCAATATGACACTGCTAAGTGCCCTTTGATTGAGCTGCACGCAGTGTAAAATGACATTTCTGTGTGCCCGGCTGCTCTTGCTACCAAGAAATGCAGCATTTATCCAAAACTAAAGGGCCTTCTGAATGTCATTGTCATGGGTACATTAACTTTTATATGAGTATGAGTCTGAGAGACAGGCTTGGAGTGAGGATGAACGGCCATTTTCATTAACGTGGCTGCTTGGTGCCATTAAGGGTGCTGTCAGACGGACAGGGACAGAAAAGGTTTGCATAGGGGTCTGGAGATTTCATTCGTTCTCTTAAAATGTTACCGCGAGGAGATGGAGTGGTGAAGGCAGCGGCTAAATTTGCCGGTGTGAAACCCTGTGTCACTAGGCAACTGGATCTGATGGCTGCTTTGTTTGGGGTGAAAGGTTGGAAGCACTCGTACTAATCTCCTTGCTTCACAATTAAGGAACACAGGAGAGCTGCTCGAACCTCTTCCCACTCTCAAACAACAACAACAAAAAGAAAAGGATTGAAAGACTCCTCTATTGTCCCTTCTCCTCAGTCCATACTACCCCTCCTCTCGCCACGCTAATCGAAAGGTATTTGCACTGTAAATTAAAAGGGCCCTCGCGCGTTGCTGTTTTAACACTGACGCGCTCTCCTAAGATGTCCACAAACAGCTCCAATCTAATTACAGAGGGAGATTTACTTCACATAACACTGTGTACAAAAGAACGCTGGCTATTGTTGATGTGGGGCCAGTGTTCCTCATCTCTTTCTCTCTTTCACTCTCATGGGCGATTCCTTTTATATTCAAAGTCCTCGCCTTGCCAAGGTTAAAATGCTTTGGGATATCTGAAAGTAGGGAACCTCCTGACAAAAGCGGCCTTTTAATTCCCCGGATGGCAAAGGCCTTCGTAGATTTCCACCGCTCTGTCTCTTCCCTTATCTATCCTTTTTTTTTTTTTTTTTAACCAAACAGATCTTGAACAAAGCTGCAGCGGCTGACATGCAAATGTAACGGGGGAGAATAGCGGCATCCAAGGGAGTGGAGATTGTCGGACAACGGGACGTGCTCGCTGGGGTTGCATTGTAACGTACGGCTAAGACACATCCTCGGGGTGGAAAGAGGGAGGAAAGGGATGGTGGATATTGGCTGGACAGATTTGCACTGTGTCCTGCTGACTTCCATTTTATGGCCCGTGAATCGCAGAGCCCTCTGGGAGTCTATAATCCGCCTCCCCCTTCCCCTCCCACCCTCGCACTGCCCATACCACATCATTTTATTGGCCTCTCTGGATGTGTGGCTGCTGTCCCTGGTTTACAATGATCCATCCATGTGGGGATTCTCCTGCAGCCAGATTGTTGCACCACCACAGACATCCCAATTTGCTACTGGATCCCACCCACCTATTTCCCCCTTATAAGAATACTACCTCCCTGACATGCTGTTGTCCCATGGTTTCCTGTGGCGATGCCTCAATGCGACTGTGCCCACCATGACACTAAGCCTCAGCACTGAGGCTCTACAGTACAGGGGCCCAGTTGGGTATTTCTCAATGAATAAAGCTGGGTGCGGGGGAACGTAGCCGTGCCAACTCTCATTCACACATTTGATCTCATTTACACACAAACCACACATCCCTCATTCACATAGGCCGCTGTGCATAGCACTTATGGCTGTGGCGGATGATTACTACCGGGTGTTGGTCACACTGCAGCCGTTCACAGTATCCATCAGCCAAACGCAGGATCTTCCTCCTCCTGGAAAAACTCATTTAGATCTTATCTGGGGAAAAATTTGTTTGCTGAGGGAGAAGGAGGCGGTTAGTCGCAACAGAAGTGACTGTGGTCTAGCTAGTGCCGCTTGATTTAATTTAGCCACCGATAGTGTCTCTGACCACTTGTACTCTTCTTATTTTGGAAGGTGAGTGAGAGTGAGTGCCAAGGAGGGGGAGACGGAGGGAGGCGTGGAGACAGAGGTATTTGTTTATAGTCGGAGGTAAAGGGTGCGGTGGGGTTTTAAATGATCATCTTACAAACATTTAGACAGTAAATAAATATTATACAGTATAACAGCCTGCGTGAATATAGAGCCAAAATATACAGACAGAAACCACTTTCTAGTATCGCTGTCTTAAAGCATTTGACTGATAATATAATGCTGTTAATCACTGACACTGAATCTGTATACGCCGTAGGGGACGCTGAGAGAGGGTTGATTAATCAATTGGTCGAACAACAGACAACAATTTTGACAACCGATTAACTGAAGTCAATTATCCAGCGACGAGGCTGCTTGTTACAGCTTCTAGGATTTGCTGCTTATATATATATATATATATATACACACACACACACACACACACACACACACACACACATACATACATACATACATACATACACATATATACACACACACACACACACGATGATGTTCATTTCTAGATGTCCCCGTGTTGGCCTGGCAAGGTGAACGTGGCACCTGATCTCCACTGTGACTCAAAATGCCCTGTGTGAGCTCCCCGGCCAGCCCTGCACAGATGGACAGACAGGCAGACGGTAAATCTGCCTTCGACCACGGACAGCTTGCTCAATAATGAGTGGGAAGCGCTAATCAGCATGTTGACTCACCAGATGACACCGACGAGAAGCTCAACATGCTAACATTTTGTGATCAAAAGTCATAATGCTAATGCTAATCTGCCCCTTAGTGACGAGCTGCATTGAGCTAAAATGCCTGATAAACACGCTCATCTTGTCTTTATGGTGATAATTTAATTCTGGCAGTTAACAAGAATTAAGAGCAGTAGGTTGAGTGGATTCATATTCACACTTGCAGGGGCCAGGGGGCTGTATGATCCTATATATATATATATATATATATATATATATATATATATATATAGCAACACGTGTGTAGGACTGCCTGCCTGGGCTGGAAGAATATTTGCTTTGCTTATCGCCGCCCTAATGCTCACTGACAACTTAATAACATCACAATTAACTAAATGCTAAACAGATGCCAGTGCTGGACTAATGTGATTGAGACAATCGGCACTTTTGACGTGACCCCTGTGTAGCCTAATTTGCTTGAGTGACATAACTGGACTGTGTGTGTGTGTGTGTGTGTGTGTGTGTGTGTGTGTGTTTGTGTTTGAGGCAACTGATTGCGAGGCCACCGGTGTGAACAATTTACGAGGAAGAAAAAGACGAGGTAGAAAAGAAATAACGTGACTAAAAAGAGCTTCTTTTTTCTGAGCATCATAACCTTGTTGTTCTTCCCCCCGCCCCCCCTTTCTCTTTTGCTTTTTTCTTTCTCTCCTCCCTCCCTCCCTCCCTCTCTACCACTCTCTCTCTGGCCAAACTATTTCTGGCTTGAGAAAAGAAAGTGTTTACTCTGCGGCAGAGGCCTGCTGGAATCACGCTGTGTTCCCACTGGCTAAACCCACTATTGCCACTCCATGGTTTGCATATTTTCCCTGTATTACAAGACTTTAAAAAAGGACGGAGGGAGATGAAGAGAGAGAGAGAAAGAAAGAGAAAAGAGTAAGAGAGCAGCCTCCCCCTCCTATTGTATGTGGATTTTCTCTGTCAATGCTGGGTGTGTGTGTGTGTACATGGAGAGGATTCGTGTATAAACAGGAACACCAACAGTCGGACAATAAATTCTTCCGAAGCCTGTGGACTCTACACAGGTCACATGGGAAACGCAGTTCCTGTCGTTTCTACTGCTACTCACAGCTCGTGTTGAATAACAGGCAACTGCTCATACTGACTGGCCTTAGTTTGGCAGATGAATGTGCAATGCAAATTAAAGTGTACACTTGTGGATATATGGTTCAGATGGGCAGTTAGAGCCTGCAAAGCCTGTAAAATGCATCAACCCCTAGGAGTAAAATCTGCATGTTTCTAAGTCAGCAGACAGAGTGAAATACAAACTAAAAAAAACTAACTAACTTCAATTTATTGCGTACTGTTTTGTTTGTGAACCACTTTCTCTGTGCACATATTCGGATCTTTTGCTTTTCTGCACCAAGCTACAGTTTAATCAAGTGGAATGTGAGTGTGGTGGGCTTTACCAATAAAATACAAGAGCTATAAATTATGGTGGGGACCAAAACAATCTAATGGAAAAAAAAGAAATGAAGCTAGCTGGCAGGCCTATAGAGATAAAGACAGCAGCTCAGAACTATCTTGTACAGCCCAACAGGGAGAGGCTTTACTGGAAATGCAAACTGAAAATGACACGTTGGAGGTGGCCGTGTTTAAATTAGCACAGCAGTTTCACAATTGGATATTCTGCAGTGGGACAAAATCCACATTAAAACAGCTTTGGAAACACTTTACAGCTGCTGTCCCGAAGAGGAAATGACACAGTGTATAGCATAACATATAACTACGGCTTCTCTACCAGAAACATTGGTTTGTACAGTTTGAGTAACTTTTCTTTTGCTAACCAAAACTCCCAAGATGTATAAAACAGAATGCATTAAAGACTGTCTGTATTATAAAATAAGGAGCTCCCTGAATTTTACTGCTCCTTTCAACGACAGAGTTCACATTATGAGTTGAAATCCTTTATTGTCCTTGGATTTAAAAATACATTTCAGGCCCCATTAATAGATAAAATCCTGTTTTTCTGGCCAATAATTTGAAAATCAATGTTACAAATATAACGATTAAATTTGATGCCCATGTCGACAGTGAAAAAAATGCTAAAAAAAAGCCTGACCAGTGTGTCTGCATATGCTCCCCAGAGGATAAGGAGGTCACAGCTGCTCATACGGCATGTCATTTTGCATTTGAAACACAAAAATCTCTTTGAAAGGAAAAATGTTGCTCAAATGAAAAAAAGGCTGGCAAGGGCATGCTTTGGCACGACTGGTATTACATAACGTGAAGTCACATTAAAATCTAATTATGGTGTAGATACGGTTGTATTTTTCTACTTTAGAAGTAGCCTCACCTCAAGTTTGAATTTTAAACATTCTTCCTGTAACAAATGTGAGGAATACTAGAAAAATCTGAATTCAGATAATCATCCAGGACCATGACACGTAGCATGACAGTTCTGAATTAGGTTTACTATTAATGTATCTGCTCTATCTGTCAGAATAATAATAAAATGGGGGTTCTTTCCCATTCAGAGAAAGCCATTGGCATTCATACTTGCCTAGAGAGTATTTTCAAAATAAAAATACATTTTGGAGTGCTTTCAGATGAGTATGCACATTACATTACTGTTAATGATGAAATGGAGCTCTCCACCAGGGAATCCTCCCTATAAACATGTAGCCGTACATGTTGTGGTTGCCTGGAACCATGCTAACAATGCAAAAAAGAAAAGAAAAAAAGAGCTGAATTCTCAGTGCATACATTGCATAACAATTGGAGGACACGAGACAGAGGCAGCATTAAATGGGCTACAACTCTAAATGAAAGCTGTGTTTTTCTTTAAGGATGAGAGCTCCATGAAAGCCAGACAGACTGTGTTCTTTGCTTACAAAAGCCCTGAGGCGAGTCCCAGTTTAGAAAGAGAGCGAGACTCTGATATGTTGCCATCCAATTTGGGAAAATATGTGACAAAAATTAGCCGTCAGTAGATGTAATGCAACTCACAAGTGACTTCAGCTCATGAACACAGGCATTCCTGGATTTATTTGTGTGTGTGTGTGTGTTGCACGGCACTGCCAAAGAAGGGAATATAGTTTGCAGTGTGTGTTTGTGCATTTGTATTTGCATGAGTTCAGTTGATAAATACAGTCACATGATGTTTTGCTGTGAGTTCCCTTGGCACCCCCCAACACACACACAAACACACACACACACACACACACACACACACACACACACACACCCCTCCATGCACAAGAGCTTGTCCGTTAGGAATGACGACAACTTCAGGAATGCCTCAATGGCCTCCAAACTATCCCATGGTTTGGCTAACCACTCGCTATACGTCCCACATACAGTAAGAGGGCTGTTGAGTAACATAGAAAGGTGTGTGTTATGTCATGGGCAGCTCTGCTAAAAGCAAGAGAAGACAGACAAAGTGAGAAAGAGACAGAGGCTGAGTCAGACTGCAGCTGATCGGGCCGACAGAGGAGATGCCACAATAGTTCCCATTCAAAGCTGCAAGAAACAGCCACAGATTCAGAGGCCAAATATTGTCATCAGAGAACATTAGCCAAGGGCTGAAGCGCTGCCAAGTGGCAGGCAGAGATCAAATCTGGCTTTGATGGCCAACAGTAACCCCATGCTCCCACCACACGCCCTCTCTGATGTTTAGTGTCTTGGGTACTGTAGACACAGACATTTCTGTATAAATAAATCCATGTTTGTTAAGCTTTCTAGCTCAAACAGATTTAACACAGTACTGTCCAGTGGAGCTGCTTTTGCATCTGATGTAGTTTCTTTTGTTTAGTCCACGCCTGTATAGTCTGCTGAGATATCATTACTTAGATTGTCTAGACATATGAAGAAGGCTATACCACATCAAAAATTGAATAAAAGTCTCAAACCCAGCTAGCAGTCCCAAGAGGATGCCATGTTCCTCACAGTGCATGGTGTTGGATTGGATGAACAACAGTAACTATTAAGCTATTCTTTGAGCTTAAGTGATTCAAAAAAGGACTACATAGAGGAAAGTCTACAAGATCCTTACAATCAAAATGTTTCATCATCTTAGGACCATAAAATTACTAATTTCATGACATTCTAGCCTGATGGTGGAGCCAGAGGAATGGCTTGTACAATCAATCAAAAAGTTCATCCGCTGGGAAGCTTGTTTGGAAAACACTTAGTCCAGATGATGCATGTCAAAACAGCTGTAAGAACGAACCGGCGGACTATTTTACAATGGCAATGGTGTTCATGACTCCAGAAAACCAGCATTTGATTCAGGCTTAGTCCCTTGATTGGCACATCCCACTAGCTGCAGTGTTGAAGGTGTCACAGTGGGCAGAAAGAGAGAAATTGTTAAGGGAAAATGTCTACGATCCACAATTCCAACTTTCAAAAAGTGCTATTCAAAATAAATGTCCTAGCAGGCTACTGAAAAGCTGGAGAGATTGGCCCGTCAGGTGGGAAATTAACTGAATGGATACAAAATAGACTCCTACAGTAGAGCCAGAGCAGCACTCAAGATGGATGTTACATGTTGCACTTCATAAGGCTGTCATATGATGTGCAGCTGCACTACGATGGCAAAGTTAGCGTGAGAGACAGGGAAAGGGACTTCTTTGTTTACCTCTCTAACTGTCATCTCATCAGTTACTCCTCTGCTGGAAACAGACCAACCGGCTAAATGCTGTCAACCTTCAGCACACTGTTTGTACGAATAACACTTTGAATGTCACCATATGTTATAACATAAACCACACTGGATTGTTGTGTCGAGCAATTCATTTAAAGGTAAGTTTGATACCAACACGTTTGTCTCAAACAGTGCAATCCCTGCTGAACTTATAGAAATGTTAAGTGGACACAGTAGTAATGTAATATATGTGTATGTATATATATGTAATGTAGGTGTACAGTAGTTTAAGAGAACAAAAGACAGAGAGACTGAAACTGAGAATCACATGGTGCTTTAAAACTGCCTTGTCATATTTTACCAGAGCCCATTTTCAGACTCCCTCAGAGGGGCTCAACACATGGATGATTACTATACTATTACTGCTGCTGCTGCGCCAGTTGTCTGGCAGGAAGACACGGCTGGCCCTGGCTGCTGCCCCCCCCCCCCCCCAACCCCTTCCATTCGTTCCAGACTGGAATGCCTATATTTAGAGTGCTCCTTTCCGCTGTTATGGCTTTTGGATCATTAGCCTCGTTTAACCCTTCTTTACCTCCAGTGAGCTGATTGGCTGGGGGCATGCCCCCCCGCCACACACACACACACTCCAAATCCTGACTTCACTGCCCCACCTTGTGTGTGTGTGTGTGTGTGTGTGTGTGTGTGGAAGGGGGGGGGGGGGGGCATGACTGGCAGCAAAGAGAAAGTATAGCCACCCAATAGGAGCCTGAGGGTCACGACTTCTGATGAAGGACAAAACAAAAGATGATGATAATGATGTGTGGCTATTTTGGGGATCGGTTTCTGGCTTGAATGTTCATTGGTGGCACTCTTTACTCTCATCTTATTTAGTTTGACATGCGAGGGCGTGGCAGAAGGATGGCAACGCGGATCGGTTAGTGGGTGACCCCCTGACCATCCCCCTGGTGCCACAATTATACCAAAGCTCAGTTTAAGAAATATCAAGATCTGCTGGGCAAATTGCAATGAAATGTATAAAGCAAGTGTGGCCTAGCAAAAATGTCCACTTGTGGTAACGGTATTGTGGTAACGGTATTGTAAAATGTAACAGGCCAACTACCAAAATGTTTGCTGACTTTGCCTTGAACAGTGTATCGAAGTCCCATACTATATACTCACACAATACTAAGTCTACACTATGTACGCATGTTGACGTTCATGCTGTAATTTGGCAGTTAGTAAAAAAGAAACTAATCCACACTACTGTTCTGTATACAACATGTACAAAGTATACACTGACAGACGTTAATCAAATCACTAATATTTTTAAGAAATTACATATAGCAAGTCATAGTACATTTCCATTTTTCTATATTTATTTGAAATACAGTATTTTGCAGTTTTCCAGATGCTAATAGCTCCTCTATAGCTGTAGTGTGTTACATAATAGGAAAATATTGTCTGTAAAGCTCCTACCAGCAGTACTATGGCAGCATGTAGTATGCAACTGTGAGGCAGCTTATGACAGCATCTAATTATTTTTAATCTGAAGTGATTATCCAGAACGTTGAATATAGAGAGAATATCTGGGCAGTATTATAATACAGTCAGAGAAACTGAAGGACTCACAAACACACATCCAAGATAAACACTGAATACTCCAGGACATACCCTTGCCCCAAGCACATCATCTTCATAACAAAGTGGTGGAAATTTGAGACAATCCTCGCCCCCCCCAAATTAAAGAGTTCATCACCAGCGGTGAAACTGTTCTGGGCCATCACACATCTGCTAAAGGGGGATTTACTTCTTCCTATTTACATCTTGGCACCTAGATTGTCCTCGTCTTCCCATCTCCATTGCTGAGCACTGATAAACAACATTGGCCTGCCAAGTTTTCCCAGTTTGTTGATTACTGTTGGGTCTGTCTTGATTTAGGGCGAGTGGGACTAATCCAAGATGATGTGATCTATCTATCTGTCAATCCATGGCTCCAGTTAGCCAGAGAAGGCTGAATGAGCCTCCACACATCACACCACAACATGCAAACAGACTGTGAATCAGGAGGGACTTGATGATTCATTGTGATCTCAGTGTTTCTCTGCTTGAATTGATCTGATTACAACACGTAATTAGACGTCTTTTTTACAAGATATCTTCTACATAGACTTTTCCACCGCTATTTTGTATATCTTGCCAAATAAAATAAAATCAAGAGGAACTTTCAGAACAAATTCATCTATTGCAAAACATGTAGCTTTAGCAGAAGAGCTGATATCTCTTGGTTTCTGTCTATGGTGTGGTGATATGTCTGGCTGTGTGTGTGTGTGTGTGTGTGTGTGTGTGTGTTCATACCTGTATGGATCTGCCGATGGGCCTCCAGAGATTCCTCAGTCTGGAATTGGGCACCACACTGGTCACAAACTATGGCCTTCTCACCAGCTGGACAACGACAAGAGACAAGAGCGCAGACGATTATTACACATTCACACACACCTCATTTATTAACGCTGTGTGAAATGGAGAGAGAAAAAAGGCAAAATAAATAACATTAAAGCTAAATTCACTTGAGACTGTCAACACTGAACACTGCTCAGAGGGTCTTCACACTGTCGCTGAAAGTTTAAGATAAAATGTATCATGATTAGACACTCAGAAGGGTACCCGTATTCCAAAATGTATTGCTTTGCAACTTTTAAAAGACAAACAGTGAACTGGGAGAAAGTGTTTGGAATTGTGGAGCTTTGAGTAGCTACAACAGAACCAAGGAGTGAATCTTTAACACCGCTAACCAATACATCAATGATGAAATGAGCTTATTGCAGATATCACAGAAACTGCAAATATGTTGGCTGATAAGGAACAAGAAATGCAAAAGCCAAAGATTTTCCATCAGAGAACACTGACAAGTTTACTTTTCAACTGTAAAATGTCTTGCTCAGAACATATCTCACTCACAATTCTTTAGAAAACGAATTTAAGGGATCCTTATAGTAGACGTTTTTCAATGTTATGTGTTAAAAAACCGGCATAAGATATTTTTAAACTGTCAGAAATATCAATATTGGTATTGGCCTTAAATATCCAGCACTGGTGTGGCTCTAATGCTCTACTCTTCGAGCAAGAATCCCACACGCACAAGACTTTCTTATCTATGAATGAATGAATATTGAGTTGAGATAATTTTAATTAAGCTTTTTTTTTTTTTTTTTTACAAAGACTCATTCCATATGACCACATCTTTCTCATTCCAATGCACAACCTGTGTGTTAATAAGCAAAACGTTGTAATAAGCTATGAAATAATCCATAACTTGCATGTGATTTGGCAGAGGACTGATATCTGATATGACAAAATCGAAATGCTTATGTTTTGCAGTCTGATTCTGTATTTTCAGGAATATTATGGCTTTCATTATTTGATTCTCTTTCATTCCTTAGAATTAAGGTTAATATTTTTCAGTATTTGATTGATTAATGGGTGTATTGTAATATGTCATTTAACCTAGATTTAGATTTCAATCCTATCCACTTCAGATTGGTCAGATTCAGCTCCAAATGTAATTAATATGCAAATAGTGGCAGGGGGTGCCATCTCCTTCCACATAGATGCTTGATGTGGGCTAATTTACCCCCCAAAAATATAATAATTATAGAGTCCATTATTTGTGACAGTTCATGTGACATACTCAGTAGGAATGGGGCTTAGTCCAAAAGCACATTATTTTCTAGCTTTGCTATTTTTCAAGTCTAATTTCTCTAACTTCCAGATCAATAGACATTCAAAAGTGAACATATTTTATGTCAATATATACTGCAGAACCAAATGAATACATTTAGTGTGTCAGCTTTATATACTGAGGCCGATACATTTCTGGTTTTGACTCAAACTCTTCAACGTTTGTTGCACCACAGTCTGCTTCTGTTTATGCAAATAGATCAAGTATGCAGCACTTGAGCTGTGGTCTAGATTGCCATGTTCACCTATAGTTTATGAATGTGTGCAACCTTGTACAACAATAAAAGGAGAGACAAGAGCCTGGCATGCACACATACAAGGTGCTGTTGGAGGGCAAAATCAGATCAGGCCCAGGCAAACGACTTTTTATGGCTTGGCAACTAGCACTGTAAATGCCATACACATCACACAGCAAACAGACGCACACGCACACACATTTAACATCTGGATATTCTGTGTGCGAAATAGCCGTGTGTGTGTGTGTGTGTGTGTCTGTTTCCAGGGAAAGCACAGAGCGATCTCTCCCGACCAGACCTTGGTTTGTTCTTGGCACGGCCTCCTGGGTTACGACACCTCCAGAGAGAGAAAGAGAACACAATGAAAACAGGAAGCCAATTCTTAGATGACAGAAAAAAAGCCAGAGAGAGATGGCTTGCGTGGTTTTGCAACCGCAGAGACATTAGGGAACGGTCTGTACTGTAATAAGCCCTATCAAAAGCAGAAATGACACAGACCGTACATGACAGAGTGTGCCTGCCAGTTGAGCGCTTATGCAACAAGTTATGCAAAAGATGGTGTGCTGCACAAGTGAGTGTGACTAGATCATAAGCCACTTCAATGCAGCCTTAACAGCATGCACATCCTAGATTTGTCTGTGATATCACACAATTTATTTCCATTTAACAACTTCAGACTAAATAGACAGAGCTGGTGAGCAATGTCCTTTTTAATTGGCTGCATATTCAAGAGGCATAATTTGTAGTGCGAGCGTATGGCGCGCCAGTGTCAAATGCACAGATGAGCATATGGCCGAATTAGCTGGCAAAAGCAGCCACTTAACCTTTGGAGAACAAGACATGTAGTGGAGATGTAGACAGAAGCCCCCAACATACCCACTAGTGTCCCTCATTTGCATTAAACACATAGTACTTCTTTGCTGATTCATCATTGATGGATCAACTGTATTTTTTATTTTTTTTTGCATGCTACGGTTGCTCAGCTACTGGACTCCATCCTATTGATTTGAGCTCATTGATTGCCCGTGCAAGGACCAACTGGGACAATTTTATGACCATACAAGTGCAACCCCGACTCCATCATTTGCTCAAAGTAAATACATATCAATGCTTTTACTTCTGACAAACTAATTTTAAAAGGGCAATTTTGTGTTTTTAGCCCATCTACCACATGCACATGTGCATACACTTCACGTAGTGTCTTAGCTATAATATGGGATTTTTCTGCGTTCCTAGCAGCTACTGGGCAAAATAGATTTCCATAATCTATGAAAATCTATTTGAAATCAATTGAAACCTAAGTAAATAAATAGCAGTGAATATTATGTCACAAGTAAGTAAAGTAAGTAAGTAGTAAGTAAGCAAGTTTCGATTTACAGTCTCCCTTCCTTCATTGCCACCACTGAGGTGCCCCTAAGCACAAGGGGCAATTAACCCCCAGCTGCCCCAGGTGGGCTCCTCAATGGCCAACGGAGCAAAGTGCGATTGTACCGGGCAGCTTCCATGTGTGTAACGGTGTGTTCCTGGAAAAGAGCATTCACCAAAGCTCACCAAATCTAAATTAGGTTATAGAAATGAATGGAGACCAATGGCTGCCTGGAAGGTAAGAAAAACACACTCACAACTATGGTTTGCAGTATTGTAAAATATAGGTGATTTGCAGTAAATCAGCTGAACACTGGCATGGTTACGACAAGTAATGGCTCCGCCTCACAGACAGTGGTGCTACACTATAACCAGTCTTCTGGGAGGCCAGGAGGCGTGTGCTAAATGGGCCAGGGATAGGATTTTAGTGCAGGGCATGCCCCTGCTTGTGGCACAAGGACATAAATTGTCAGGAAATGCCTGCATGGTGCCTTGCTTCAAGGAGAATGGAGTTGTGTGAGGTCACCGTGGGGCAAAGGGGGGAGGAAAAGTGGGAGCACAGGATCCCAGTGTACACACAGCCAGGCAGCCACCCAGCCAGATGCCCGTCACTCTAGTTAGCCAGCTAAGTGCTAACAGGGGGCCCTGTGCTTGGTAACAGCCGCCATCAGCCATTTTCACTGCCAAATTAAAGTGATAAATCTTGAGGCCCCTTTGATCGCAAGAGGGTGAGCTTGTTAGTTAGGAAAGACAGGGTAACTGGGACAGAGGAGACACACACTTGACATCAGCTGTTACTCTTGTCACGTGTGTTCTCAATAATTGTTCTCTGTGAACAAAAAAACGTACACTCTAACCAGGGGCCCATTCAAAATTACACAGATGAATTAAAAGGCACTTTATGTCAACATCAAAATGAACCTGATCTTTGATTTCAATAAACCAGATTTTTATTTGCACAAAACAAACATTAAAGGGATGAATTCCCCTTCAGCTCACCGGGAACATTTGGAATGAATGAAAACTAAAAGCTAATGTGAAGTAAATAAAAATGAACCATCACAAAACTAAATCTCTAAATGGTAGACTTGCCCAGTTTACTCTGTTAGTGGGGAGTCCAGTGTCGCATTGCTACAGAGTCAGCCCTCAGTGGACATAATAAAAGTTGCACAACCCATGCTGAGTTAGTGTATGTGAATGTGTGCATGTCTGGAGGTGGGGACGGGGTGGCGATCAGGTGCCGCATGCCACCGAAGCTGCTTCCCTTTTCGCTTCCCTCTCTGAAATATTGCACAACTGTTGTTGCAGCGCAGGGTGGCTCAGTTATTTCATAAAGGGCTATGAAAGAGAACAAGTAAACTTCCTACGAAGCGTGACTCATATATACTGTAAAGTTTCAGCTTGATCCTACTTAACGGTCCCTTCATTGCTCCTTTAAAGAAAACTTTCCTTGTGCCACAGTGCAACGTTTTAGAAGCACTAAAAGTTTCATCAGCTATTGTTCCTGTTAATTCTAGTTTAAACAGCAGCTGCAAGTGTATGCTAGGTAGTAGAAGGTTCATATCCGGTTCTTTGGTTTCCTGAAAAGGCAAATTGTGCAATTTTATATAAACTTACATTAAGTTACGCTAACATAGCAGGCCCTGCTAATTGCATGGAAGCATTATTATTTAAGTTGCTCATGAGCTCTAAACTTACAATGCTTAGTCTAGTTTATGTAAAATCTGTGTCATTAAAGTCAAGTCTCAGGTCTACATGTAGAAACACAAGTGAAGTCAATCCTATCACTCACACCTCTGTTGTGACTCATAAGTCTTTTTGTTACTCTGTTGTAAACGTGTTCTATAAATAAAACTTGTGATAACTCTTGGGTCTAGTTGACTCTAGGTACTCTTACCACTTCCCACTTATTCAAGAGTGTTTCACTTAAAGTTAACTGCCGTGGGCTTCAACCAACAGTGGCAACATTTAGACGTGATGAGGATTGTGGATTAGCCCACTGAGCGGGCCTCACAGGGAACTGTTGGTTCATTCCCTTGCCTGTAATTTCCCCTGACACACTAAGTGCTCGTTCTCCCATTTTCCTAAAGAAGGTGGTGTGTATTGGTGCATTGTCCTAGATGCTATCACACTCTTTCCATGTGTGCTAGGATCAAACCATCGTAATATTATGAAGCAGGGATGGAGACCAGAGAGAAAGTAACCTCAACACCCATTCGGAAGTTTGTGGGTGTGATAAGTGTGTTTGGGTGCAACAACACACACACAGACACACACACACACACACCACCACCACCCTCACATCATCCAGCTCAGCTATGTGATCTCATAATGCCGCCATTCAGAGGCTCTTCTCATTCAAAAGAATATGTCAGAGACAGAGAAAGGCCCTGTTTGTTTGGGGCGATACTCCTGCTTTTCTGTACCTCCTGTGGAACAATAAATATTTTTTTGTGACTGTATGCCCGCACTCAGACTTGACACTGTTGTTCCAACCTACTTTCTTTCACAGGTAGTGTATATGCTAAGTATGCAACAGATGTCCCCCATTGGGGACCCCAGTCTAAACAGAATCTTTCATCAAAGACAATCTCAGAATTAAACATAAGAGTTAGAGAACCTGTCTTTGCTCATAGCGACACACAAAAAGTAGGCCATCATGTTGATACGAGAGCTAAACATTTCATCCTGCACAGCAGCTAAAGAAAATACTGTTTCAGCTTTAACAACCGCTGGCCATTTCATAATCTGATGAAGCCATCAATCTTCCCATTGCATCACATGAATTAAATTAAATTGTTTAACCAGCTAAATATGTTACTGACATTAAGAGAAAATGTAATGTAAAAAAAAAAGAAGAGGCGATTGTGCAGTTTTTTCAGAAAAAGAGCAAAGTCATGCAACGACCTTGTTTCCTGCAATATAGTCTTCTAAATCAGTTGTCAAATGGTCTCACATGCCCACTGGCATGAGATGGCTCTTAGACAACCCTGTCTAAGAGCTTCCACATTGAGGAAAGGTTCAACAATAGAGCTCGACTGTTCCAAGAGAATAAGCCTGCTGTAATACATGAAATGCCAAATTCAACTCCGGACAATCCATTGCCCATAAAAACAACATGGTAAACAAATGACTCCGGTGCACATGAATAAAATGCCAGCTGTCTTTATGACTATGCTGCAGTCAACCTGTGGAATTTACCTGTACTATCTTCTAATAAAATATATCAGCCTTGTTTGGTGAGAACCAGCTGATATCATCCTTTTGGTCAGAAGTGTTGCAGCTGAATATATCAGTAACATTTTGCTTGAACTAGCAAGTTTTGTGCACTGTCTAAATTTTAAAGTTGCAGAGGCCTGAATTTCTAATTGGCTGGCTGATTTTTGCACAAAAATGAACTTGTGAAGGTTAACTTGAAACGAGAAAGTTCAGATTTTTATCCCATTTTAGTTCCTCTGCAACAATGGTTCTTGCAGGGCATCAGTTTACTGTATGTGCCCATATTTCTGCAGTAAGTGGTTGAATGATCTGTTCTCAGGAGTCAGGAAGGCTAAATGGGAAATTAAAAAGGCTAATTACAGTGTATCTGTCGATGGTCGACCAATAGCACACTCAGTGGTTTTAAACAGTGTAAACACAGAGAGAGAGAGAGAGACAGAGAGAGAGAGAGAGAGAGAGAGAGAGAGACAGAGAGAGAGAGAGAGAGAGAGAGAGAGAGACAGAGAGAGAGAGAGATTAGGTAGAGAGAATGTGCATGTTTGTGTGTGTATGTGTGTGAGACAGAGGGAGGGAGGCAGACAAGCGCAGTCACCAACAAAAACATAGCCTGGCTGTTCACTGAGCCTACATAAATGGCTTACGTAAGACAGTACTCTCAGTACCAAAAAACAGCAAAAATCCATAAACACACACAGACAACCCCACCCCCACCCCCACCCACACACGTACGCACACACACGCGCGCGCACACGCGCACGCACACACACACACACACACACACACACACACGTTGGTTTAATTGCACTTGTGAGGACTTCCATTCATTCCCATAACCATACAACATAACTTCCACTGTCTCTACTAGATGCATGTCCTTAATCTTTGCCATTAAATAAAAGTGAAGCAATTGACAAAATTACATTAAGTGTCAAAAAAGAGCATTATTCCCAGGATCTAAAACTCAGTCTGGTTCACATACAAATAGCAAAACAAGTACACACACACACACACACACACACACACACACACACACACACACACACACACTCACGGGAACACACACAGACACAGTATGCTGTCAGAACAATGAGTACAGACGCCACACGCTCTCTCGCTCTCATTGCCCCCCTCCCTCCCTGCCCTGCTCCACCTTCAGCTTTATAACGAGCCGTGCTGTACAGTTTTATTTACACCAGCCTCTTATCAGTGGTACAACAGCACAGAGACTGCCAATTGGAGAGGACAGGCCCCAGTACTGCCTGTACCCTGTAGTGGAGTAGGTGTGTACCGCCATGCTCTCAGAAAAGACTGGGTCTGTGCCAGCCGGCCTCTCAAAATAATAAAACATATTCAACACACAAACACACCCTCACACACACACACAGGTTGAGTTTTCAATAAGTCACCGCAACTACAGAGACATTATTACACAGGTCATACAATTGAGAGGTTTTCCATTTATGGATGCAATGGCGTGAACCCACCTTAAGTCATTTAAATCACCTTTTCATATGCAGGAATAGAGTTTAGCAAATGCATTTTTAGCTGACATAATTCTTAATGTGTACCAGGAAGCATGTGGCAGATGGCGACATGCAGGAGGTGCCAATTCAATGCAATCAGGGCAGAATTATCACAATATATTTTGGCACAGGAAACTGTTTTGAAAACTACCGTTTAATGATATAAAAGTTTTTATCGAATGATTTCCTAAAATAACGCACGTGGCAAATAGCTAGCTCAGCTTTCAGTATTTCAGCACAGTTTTAAATGTTAGCCCAGGAAGTCAATTCATAGGACGTTGAAATATTTGTCGATATTCATGACAAAGAAGTAGCATTAATCTGAAAGGTTTAACATGGTGGGCTGATTTTCAGTTATGTGTCACTATAGAAATGTATTTGTCTGATTGTGATTGGGTAAATATGAAATGCATGTAATTCAAAAATGTCAGATTTGGTAGTTTGCTGCAAAACTGAATTAATAGTAAACTGGTCGCTATTTTTAACATCTAGGCTATCGTGACGTTACAGCATTAAAGCTACGGCCTTGGACAAATGTGAGAAATGGCACCCACTACATTACACAGAAAATCTGAAACATAAAGCATCTAATATAAAGAATTCAGAACAAGACACATTAGCCCACGAGGTACCATCATACAGAATGGAAAGCAAAGTGATAAAGTAATGACTTCAGACCGAAACATCAGCTAGCAAATAAGCTAGCAAACTCCTTACCTCCCACCACAATGACAGCTTGAATTCATTGGCTAGCTAGCGTGGTTAGTAGCCCAGATGTTAGTCATGACTGCTAAAGGGACAAATAATATGAAGTTTATCAGTGCAGAATATTTAAGATGAAACTGAGACGGAAATAAAGTAGCTGACCTGTATCTGCTGTTTTAAACAGGTTCCCAATTCATTGGAGATGGCCGCCATGTGAGTAACATTACTGATTTACCCCTTTTTGATATAAGCTTGAGGTAAGTTGATACAATTGATAAAACCAAACCATGGAGGGGAAAGGATGAGACAGTAGCTATGTAGTGGTAACATAAAAGGATAATAGCACTCTATTACACAATGTTACAGAGTGTAGCATGCAAACAAAAAGTAGCTGCACATGGAACATACATTAACGCACTATAGATGATATTGCAGTAACTACAAACACGTGCTGGTTCTCACAAGTGTAAGTCAGATACACAGACTCACACAGGCAGAAATTACTTTATGGTGTGAGCAAACACAGCACTATAGATAAGAGGAGATAATCTTTGTGTGTGTGTGTGTGTGGGGGGGAATAGACAAGCCATCAAAAGCAAGGGAACATGATTGCTCCCGATGATATTGTTATCGACGGAGAGGAGAAAGAAATCAAAGGGAAGCGAGAGAGCACGAGGAAGAGGGAGGGAGAGAAAAGCGAGGAAACAGATGAAGACAGAGAATATTCAGGTCGCATTTGACAGCTTTACGGTCTGTTGCGCCGAATGGGATGTCTAGGGACGTGGCAAAGCAGACAAATATTGACTTGCAGAGCGTTCGCATGCGCGCACACACACACACACACACACACACACACACACAGGCAGGAAAAATACACGAGACACTTCCACACGAAGCCTCTAAATTCAGCCCCCCATCAAAATGGATGAGCTCACATTGCAACATCAGTCACCCTTGTTTTTTTGCCCAGCTCAACCTCTTAATCCATTTTGCCAGCAAACCAATTTGTTTGTCCAGTAGGTCACAGACAGTTCCCTGCCCTCACTGTTCCCTGTTCTCTTGTACTGTTTATTTCTCCCTCTCCTTTTGCCTTACTTTCTCTGAACGACGAAGCCATTTCCAGAGCTTTTGCCCCCTGGGAGATCGAGGGCATCTCAGTCCACACATCCATCCCTCCTCCTCCTTCCTCCCTTCTACTTCTTTCTCTCCCACCCTCCTTACTTTCAAACTGTCTTGACGTCAGAGAAACCTGGTTTAAAGTGTGCACTGACGCGAATAGACACGAACACATATGCATCATTTAAAACTATTTCTTGAGCTTTTAACACTGCCATAACTTCTTATTTTTAAGATAAGTACTATCAGATTACTGTTAATGTGGTTATGGGTCCATCCTGTTAAAATGAGGCGTTGGTGACATAATGATAACAGATTCTTATTCTTAAAACACATGCTTGAGTTGCCTTTTATCTTATTTGACTGGCATTTGTTTTACCTTTGTTTTTTATTATGGTCCAGTTTAAAGACTTTTACTTTCCTATATATTTTTTTCCATTTGATTTTGTTAGTCAGTCCACTTTTTTGGATAAATACTGTGTGGATTGCCATGACATTATGTACATACATCCGTAGTCATCAGGGGATGAACCCTAATGAATTTGGTGATCCCTTTAACTTTTGCTCTAGTTCTACCACAAGGTTGATGTTTTTGTTTTCGAGTGAAATGTCTAAAATGACTGCCATATTTGGTACAGACATTCATGTTCCCCACAGGATGAGTTGTAATAACTTTGGTGATCCCCTGACTATTCAGTTAGCATCATTAAGTCAAAGCCTCAGCTGTACTTCGTGTTTTGTGTTAATTAGCAAATGTTAGCAGGCATGCAAACATGCTAAACTGAAAAGGCGACCATGGTCTCATTACCTGTTAAACATCAGCATGTTAGCATGCTTACGTTAGCATTTTGCTCAATGCAACACTGACCTTCAGTGCAATCCTAAAGAGATGCTAGCATAGCTGTAGTGTAGATGCTTAGTCTTGTTAATTTGTTGCCTTGTATGAATCACAATCTAGGTTTTCATTATATAATTATGAGGCTTTTATTTTTTTTTAACAGCCTTTTTTTCAGGTTTCGGTCCTTTCTTCTATCAGAAAACATTTGAGTCACTGTAGAGAAACCAGGTCATGAAGACATCACTGGGAAGTTTTACAACTAAGTGCAACAGGTGTCACAAAAGCCAGTTTTAAAGTTAAAGTTTGATGTTGTCTGGTGGCTTTTGTTTGCGATGCCCCATGGGCTCTGACATTAAACTGCCAAGCAGCGTCATATCCCCTGTTTACCTGTGATGGTAAATAAAATGCTATCATAACTGCTAGGAATAATGGAGAAATAAAGAAAAAGTGATCCAGGTTGTAAAAACTATGTGCAAGAACACACACACACACACACACACACACACACACACACACACAACCATATATACACCCTGTCTTGCTGTCAAGTATTGTGGCAATTGCAATTACCCGACCATTGCCAGACGATGACCAAGTGTTTCAAAACACCCCCACCCTCTCAAAACCCCCGGCCTCCCCTCCTCCCTGGCTGCCCCTAGAGGTGAAAGGTGCCATGTGTTTTCAGCTTTGCTTTCAACCCCCCTCTGTTTTCAAAAAGAGAAGAGAAAATGAGACTTTGACATGTATCCGTGTGCTCCTGCAGGCCACAGACGCAAGGATATCTTCAGGGTCTTGGGTGGACGTGTGTATTTGTGTGTGCATGTGGGTACATGAATGTGTGTGGAGAAGTGGAAGGAAACAAAAGCTGGATGCATAGAGGAACCACCCGGGGCTCTCCTAGTGTGAAGAGGCAGGAAGTAAGTTAGGCTGCTCTAAAATGCCAAAGTGGACCATTTCTCACAAGCCTCAGGGTCTGGTATTAATAGACCCTGGTTGGACAGGGGTGGGTGGGCTTCTGGGGAAATATATGCTGAAATGAATGACCTACTGCAGTTTGAGTCTACCAAAGTCTGATGATAGAGGCCTTGATCAGATTAACCTAAACTTTAGATTAACTTGAGTTTCAGTCTAAATTAATGCTTGGGAATGCATTGTGTAACTAGTTTTGAAGACTACACAGAAATAATCTAAGGTGACAATGGGAAAAAGCACACAGCGCTCATGTTTAAGATTTGTGATCTGTGATGCTTTATACCAAGGAGACAAGAAAGCTTAAAGACCTGTGTGTGACAGCACTGTGCTGCTCACAAAGACCCATGTGGGTCATAACTTAAATATATGAACCTACGGCATTAAAGGAGAATTAAGGAATTTAAGATAACTGGCAGTGTTAAGTAGCCAAAATACGACTCAACCCAGAGATTGACTGATAGTGAAATGCATAGCAGTAGACAGAGCCTGTGTAAGATAGTGTGGCTGTGTCAGTTGTGTTTTTGTTGCAACCAAATAGCTTTAATTGTTTAAATGCAGCATCTTTGTATTTTCAAGATTTGTCTGACAAGGAACTGTGGTAATTACAACACATCCGCTAAACTAAACAGCAAGCTATTTGCTTGTCATGGAAGACAGCGACAGCATGACTGGACTGTTTAAAGCATACTCCATTGATTTATCATTGCACTCTTATAAACACTGTCGCCCTGGTGATTGGCAGTTAAAAACACTGATCGAAAGTGATGCTGCAGAACCAGAGATATCTTTTTTTATTCAGCATGTTCTTCTTCCTTGTCAAAACCTGGCGCATTACCCACAGGTGTCAGGTGTGGTATACTAGTAGTTGCTAATGTCGCCTCGAGCTGCTAGCCTCAAAAGGTGTGGTAAGCTTTTTCACTTCTTTCTAACTCCACATCCCCAGATACTTTTCATTTTAAAACCAATTGACGCTGACTCAACTGAGTCACCCACAGTTTATCACATTTTGCGCAGCTCCCTCCGGAGCCACAAAAGGCTTTATACAACTTTTTCACATATGTGCTAGTACTCCCCAAGACGTGTAAATAGATGAGTAAAACTGGTTCTCCTTTAACCACACACATTGGGATTTCACTATTGACAATCAGTTATCATGTAGTAATTACCAATCCTATCGGTAAGCATACCTGATATCAAAATTGAGTTGAGGTCAAAGAGCTCTAATCATCCCAACACTCAGTTCAAGTTCACTCTTGAGCAACTAGTACAGTTTGGCAGTAAGTTAATGAATAATCTGCTCAAAGCCATTCACTGAAGAGCAACGAGAAGAACAAACGTACGAGTACGAGAGGCAATAGAAAAAGGACCCTTGTGTCCATTGATTATGCCCTTTCAAGCATTCTACATCTGACTGACAGCTTTTTCAGATAATACTTAGAACAAGCCAATTTGAGGTCACAGTGTCTTCAACAGTATTATATTGCAAGTGTGCTCTTAGAAGCTGCTGCAACATCTTTCAAACCCTAACATTTTTTTCCCTGTGCGTTGCTCTTTTAATTCTTCTCGGAGAACATATAAACTCTGAGCCTTGTTTACTTCTTCAACAGCAAGGGAATGTTCCTGTTGAATTTCTACTGCCTAAAACTTCAAACCAGCTCCTTTACTCAACAGTTTTCCAAAGCAATTTGACACGAAACAGAAACGGACAACACCCCTCAAACAACCACACAGCCGTTCTGAATCTTTATTGCAACGTACACTGCGTCCAGGGAGTGTTAGCAGTAAACATATTTTTAGGAAATGCTTAGAAATGATTGATATTCGTAGATCTTGGCAATGCTCTGTATAAAAAAAAGTAAGACTAGAGCCCTGCTAGTGGCACCTTAAGGCAGCAGTGTTCACATGCTCAGCAGATAACAAGGCAATATGCTAAATTTTAAGATACATTATCATGGCCGTCAACATCACCTCCGAACTGAACAACAAAACAGGTCATTTGTCATTGTTTTCTAATACTGTCCATGAACATGCTTTGATCTGGTGTCCCAACCGTCAGATGACAACATAAAAGGAGGTTAGTCAGGGCCTTCAGAAACCGCTTATAATTCTTCTGAGTGTTTTCTTATTTATGACCTCTATGGTTAAGGATTGGATAAGTTTAAAAAAACTAAAACCACTTGATTAAGGTTAGGAAAAGATCTTGGCTTCAGAGACAACAGTCATTATTTTAACGGCCATAAGATGTTGCTCATGTGTTTGACCAAACATCTATTTCTGCATTTTTCCAATGAGGAGTCTTGCTTCATCTTCTGGGGACCATGAATATCCATACCAAATTGTATAATAATCTGGCCAGTAGTTGTTGAGTTATCTTACAATATTAGCTGTATTCTATGTGTGCTGGTAAGAGAGACAGACAGACCTGAGACTCTGACCAGCAGTTGAACCCTTACCCCGGTGACCACCACAGACTGTTGCCCAGCCAGCTGCTGGGAATCCAGCAATTGACATCCTCTTTACAGTGCTGTAAATGCATTTATAGTTCAAGAGAGGAAGGGATGAGATGGCTGCTGGATCAGGGCAGGAAATCTCATTTTGGCTGCTGTTGGCTGCCTGGTGGTGGGCTGAGGTTTGAGGTGATTGCACCAAATCTTGACACAGAAGCAACACTTGTTGCCCCGCTTTTTTATTTTCTTCTTCTGCAGTAGCAGGCAAACATTACTGCCAAGAAGTGCTGGAAAATTAGACCAAAGCAGAGGCAGAGGGCGTCCCTGGGACTTTTACCAGTGTAACAGGAGACACCCGAGCTCCTGCTTATTAAAAACTTGCGTGATGGACACAGTTCCATGTCAGCAGAAGCATTCCTGTCAGATGTTGAGGAAACTAATGTTTTCTGCATTACAAGACCTCTGTCCAGTTATCTCTCTCTGCCTCTGTTCTCCTTTTTTGTACACAGTGAACCAAAATGGTCACATGAACAGAGAAATCATGGCAGGAGTTGGTGGATGCCCCACACACACTCTCCCTCCCTTTCCCCAGGTCAATAACCTGTAAAGATTTAGTGTTTAGGGCCCATTATTTCCTGCTTTCAAGTCACACATTGTCAAAGGCAATACTGAGCTTATTAAGGCCGGAGTCACTGGGCCTGAGTAGAAAGCAGGGAATACAGTGATCACCTGGGTAGTAAAACTGTGACAAAGAAAAAAGGAGGGGAGAGTGTAAACTGGCAGAGAAACACTCCTTGGGGAAAAATCTGGAAATACTGCACCTTGAAAGAAGTGATCACATTGTTTCTAGAATTATTCAGAAAAGAAGGAAAAAAGAAAGCTGCTGTTTCTGAAGAAGTGTCTTTACTATGTCTGCATGTTTCCATATCATGGAATGAATGTTAGTTTTTGATACACTGACCAAAAAGACTAGATCATTGCTAAACAGTTGTGGCTGTGAGTCAGTTCAACTCAGGAAAGAGGCTAAGCTGAGCCAACAGAAACAACTGGAGAGATAGCTGAGAGTGAAGATAGGATTTCCACACGGCTAAACAACAGGAAATGCTTGAAACATGCAGTTTTTTTTTTAACTGCACAGGTGCATTGATTTACATACTTGTTTATTTAGTTTCATTCCAAAATTCTCTATTCCACCCCGTTAAATCTTCCACATAAAACATAATAAGTGCTGACTTCAAACGGGCAAATCGGATCAATTAGGGAAATCTCACAACAAGAGCTATTTATGGGAATAAACTTACCTCAAAATACCACAGAACCACAGAAAGAGTCATCAAGCCTGTGTTATCTGCCAAATGACACCATACCACACTAGCTCTTTTCCATTAAGTCATCTGTTTTTCCCCAAATGGGGTGTCAGAGCGGGGATATTATTTGGTGAAAAAATTCAAAAGAAAAAAGAAAAGATGAAGAAAATCCCAAGTGTTTAGATTCTCTCCAGACCCACAGCACAGATGACATTGAGATCCAATTAGTTATCATTTATGAGAGCCTGAGCTCAGATTTCTGGCTGCCTTCATCAGCTGCTTTCATTTTGAGACACAATAAAGTTAAAAGACATTACTTACAGCATGCATTCTGCATTATACATAAATGCATATAGTCCTAAAGAAAGAACAGACAAGGAGAAACTGATTTCCACACATTCTGTTAACTTTAAGGTCTGATAGATTTCAAGTAATCCAGGGTGTCAAGAGCTCTCTAAAAAGACTTCAATTATCTGAAATTCTAAGCTTTTGAAGTTTTGGTAACTTTAACCATAAAAACCAGCACAAAATATATATTGTTGCTCATTTTCCTCCTTTGACCAAAGTGAAGTTATTTAGACTTCGCGGCCCTCTGACCTGTCACTTTGTGCACGGGCCTCCACGCGGCTCTGGATATAGATACAGCAGAACTGATACTGCAGAGGCAATGACAGGATTTGGCAGGCAGCCAAAAGTCAGCAAGTCTGTGTATATGTGTGGTTGCAGGGGGGTGGGGTACAATCAGCTGAGGCAGAAATAGGACAAATGGTGACTGTGCGGTTCATTGGGTTTGCCGGTCCTCTCTAGTTGCTCTGTGAGCAGGATTTTTTCACAATCTTTTCCTGCTGTTACCTGGTTGGGTTTTCAGGGAAATTCTTTGCTGGACGTACATGGAACCATGGAATTATATAATAATTATTATTAAATGAGACTTATGAATACTAATCATAAAACATGTTTTTATCTGCTGAATATATTTTGACATTTAGGATTTACTCTCTTCAGTATTCATCCAATGTCACTAAATTCAACTTTTATATTTTGTGACACTTCAATTTCAAACAGTTTGCTGGATAGTTTAATGGAAACACAGCTGTGCCTTCATGAATGAATGTGATACATCTGAATTCTGAAAAGCCCAAAACAAAAACACTTTCAGGTAGTTTTTCATTACTTTGCACCCACAAATGTACTAAATATATATTTATATATAAAAATAAAATAACATTCACTTAGTAGTTAGTATCGTCTACTAACGCTCTAACCTTGTTGAAGACGAAACTTCAATGGTCTGTTACACTGCGGCACTAGCAGCAAACGTGACCACGGTGAGATACTTGCCATCTTTTCTGCTCAATGTTTCTTGTGATGAACAAGGAGCAGGATTTTTTGCTTCAACCATAATGATGGAAACATCTCAAGTTTACACAGAATTTCATGCAACATTACAAAGGTTTGTGCAAGTCAGACAGTTTGACAGAAACATCTGTACTGGCGGTGCATGCTGTTGTCACGCTGGGTGCACTCATTATGTCTTTCAGTTGAACCCACTGAGATGTGTGTGCATATTTAGTGGACATCTCATGAAGCGGAGGCCTTTTCTTAGAAACTTGGGTACATTTACATGCAATTACCTTAAAAAACATTTAATCAAACTGGTTTTGGGTCAGTGCACATAGACATTGTAAATAAGTTGAAAGATGGAGGGTAATGTCACACTCCACACAGACCACCTGAGGTATAAGTGAACTAACAGGGCTGACAGTGCTGTAATATTACTGCTATGTTCACTTTCTAGTGTTGTTTGGTGGCGTGCTTACAGTTATTAGCACTGTAGCCTGCAGTAATAGTTTACAGTGCGTTGTGTGTGATTATACAATGTGTAGTTGGTGTGATGCAATGTGCAGACTTTTAATTACAGATCCTAGAGTTCTCTTTGAAATGACATATGTATATATGCACAACACATCACCACACTGTCCGTCTGAAATGCAACATAAATGGAGCAACTGGTGCAATGAGAGGATTGATCGCATCATGTTGTTTTAATAAAGGTGACAGACAAGAACGCCATCCGAAATCACCGTGGAATGTCTTCTGCATTTGATATGATGAAAATGGAAAAAGGATTATAACTAGATGACAGGAAACGAGGGGAGACGGGTTCATGGACAGCATCTTAACCCCTGAGCTACATAGGTACGCCCAAGAATTACAACTTAACCAGAATATGAACGGTAATCAGTATTCTTCCTGCATGTATACACAGCCAATAGCTAATTATCAAATGAAACAGAGAGTCTGCACAGTATATGTGGTGCAGCCTGAAAGTCTGTTCAGTGTTTCAGAAACTGTCTGCAAGATAGTCAACTAACAGTTGCAAATCAATACACCCCCCCAAAATAAATCCTCTGAGGGCCATCCAAAAAGCCTGTTTACTCCTGGATTGAAGTGGTTTTTCCTCTGACCGGCCGTATTAGTATTCCGTGGCCACTTGCTTGTTTTCAACAGTTATAACACAATATCCATGCTTTGCTTTTATGTCGCACCTCCCAGTGGAATTAGTAGCATAAAAGCAATCCTTGTGTGTCCTGGCTACTTCCAGATGGCTTTGGGAGTGCTTTTATCTTCTCCCTCTGCCTCGCTCGCTCTGTCTCCTTTCCCTTTCTCTTGCTTTCTTTCTTCCCCCCACATGAAAGTGCCGTCGGCAGATCTTTGCTTAGCCGGGTTCATTCTCTCTTCATCCGAAAATATAAAAGTTTCAAAGAGCATTTCATGAGGGAGCTCTTCCATAAATGGGATTCATAGCTTTCTAATCTGCGCTGCGAAATTGATCTAAAAAGTTTCCCAGAGCTATTGGCCAACTTACATAATGCAATAAAAAGGTCTCGCCTGAGAGAATATTTACTTTTATTACCATTTGTGTCACAAACAATCCCCCCACTCTATTTTCCCAGTTGGAACTGTAACATAATCTAGATCCCTTACAAAAAAAAGCCATAATATCATTTCATTCAAATGTACAAACACATTTTGAAACAAACTGTCAAAAGAATAAGTGGAGCTCCGGATTTTTATTAAATAATACAACAGTAGGCAACATAAAAAGCTAGATTTGAGAGTTATGCTGTCTGGACTTGGCAAAGACATATGTATGGAATCGTTATTCATTATTCTGACTGTCACATGGTGCAGTTAAAAAATTTGTCTGGCCATTTATTTAACATGGGAATACCAGCGACTAAATACCGGCTTGATTTGAAGCACTGGGCATGAGCTGACCAATAATCTAACAGAAGAACAACTGAACGGGACATGTGAACAGAGATGTGTGTGACTGTCTACACTCATGTAAAACCTGCCTAATTACACACACTGTCATGGCACAATGAAAGAGCTGTCAAATTTGATTGGCTGACTTTTTCTGCCGATGTCAGTGCATACCAGGGGCTCATTACAGAAACTGACAAGTGGTAGTGAAAATCTAATAGCCAGCCTGAATGCATGACACACTGTTATATCATTAACAGAACAGTGTTTTACTGTTGGGCATAATACTGGAGCAATCTGAGGCATTTTCTAAAACAGGCACAGAGGTTTTACTCTTTTTCTGGCAGGACTCTGTCACACGCTGTCTGTCTCATGGAATAACTCTCACTTCCCTTCCAGGTGTGACTCCCTGTCTGGCCCGTGAGTAGATGATGGTAACAATACACAGGGAGGGTCGTCAGAGGAAGCTCTGATTTGATACGACAGTAAGTGTTCGGCAGGCTGACAGCTACAGAGCTTCAGCTGCGCTCACAGCGGACCAGACAGTTTACAAGGGACGCCACTCTCGGACAGACAGCACATTTCACGCTCGGATATTAGCACACATGACAAAAGGTCTGAGGCGCTGAGGCAGTCTTACAATAGTACATGTGAATTAATACAGAGGGAAGCAGTACTGTACATTTTATGTAAGAATTTTCTATTGCAGTAAGTGATATTAGAAATCAGCTGAAATTATAAATGAAAAGTGTGTGTGATCCTAATAACTAACTTAACAATATTTTGCCTGTTGAAACATTCCCACCACTATTTAGATCATAAATACGTACATTACAGCCTTCCACAGAATAGAAATTCAAGTGTATTTTCTTTTTTTGACTGATGCTTTTGCTAAATAATAAAGAAGGTTATTATAGCAGCAGAACATATACAGTTTGGTGTCTAGGCTCCTACCTCATCACTCCCAGTTTACATAAAGATATTGGGGAGTGACCCCCTAGCCACAGCCTACAGGTGGATGCTGGGGCAGAGTTCCTGGAGCAGAAAGAACAAGCGGCAAAAATGATGCAGAGCAGCAGTGGCGCTGAAAGGCAGAGGGAGACATTTAAATAGACCGCCAAAATTGGAAGGGTGTGTTTGGTAGATGGTTGTGGAGAGGGACGCCACGTGTGTGTATAGCAGTGCACTGCCTGAACTAGGTCACAGGCATCGCTCCATTAATGAATTATACAAATCAATAGATGATAAATACAGAAAATGTACCAGACTTACATTTATACTGTCATGTGGTGAATCTGTTTATTTGAAGGTGATGGGAGAGAGAGAAAAATTACACCTCAACAGCTGTAAACATCCAGGACATGAGCTGTGGCCACTATGTTGTGCACTATATAGTGTGTTTGATGGGAAAATAATAAACCTCATTCTTTTTTTATAGCAAACTACCAAACAAGCTACTTGGTAGCTAACTACATAGTTCGTTGACCATCGATTGCGTGTTTCCTTTTTAAATTTGCATTGTGGGATAGTTTGAGTCCACTATGTATAAGTATAACTATCATCCTTAGACATTCTGACAACATTACATAAGGGGGAAGGCTGCATATAGTGGAACATAATGTAACACGAAACTGTTTCAGACACTGCAAGGCTCTCTGCTCAGGCTAAAGGAGGGTGGAGCAACAGTATGCTGGGAATTTTGTAAGGTCAGTGAGGTCACAAAATGCACTAAATGTTAAGGTTGTAACTGGCCCCACCCCAACAGGTACAACAAAACAAGCAGGTGTACAGGAGCTGCACAGAATGCCAGTCATACCTGTACCTTCCCGCAAAGGTCCAATCAGGCTGAAGCGTCATTTCATTTTCGTTTCTATTGTAAATCTTTTTCCACGCTTGATATTATTTGGATATTGAGAACTGTAGAATTAGTTGTAAATGTAGAGTTACTTTCATGGTCACCATGTGGAAAATGACATTGATTGTGCCATTACAGTCTACGCGCACACACACACACACACACACACACACACACACACACACATGCACACACACACAAAAAGCAGCTCAGTTTTATCCTGTGAGCTGTCCTGGATACATGTCACACCAGTTAGTTTCTGCACTGTGTGTGCGCATGCGTGCGTGTGTGGGTGCTGGTTTTACAGTCAAGCTCAGGACACGCACGTCCATGCACACATTCGCACAAAGCAACACAAATCCATACTAGCCACAGGCTCCTTTCCAATCTATTTTCTGCTCAGCTGGTTTTAAATGAAGTTATTATGACTCATTAAAATGCCCACAAGCTTGTGGAAGTCGGCCAATTACGATTTAAATTTAGCCTCCTGCTCTCACAACCTTATCTCCCCCCTGTGCTACCCACCTCTCATACTGCCACAGCTTTTTCCCCCCCTTTTGTTGTTTCAGGGGGGCGGTGTTTGTGGTGCATTAAGAAACCCTTTAAATCCCCCCCCCCCGCCCCCCCCACACACACAGACAGCACACAGACAGCACACACACCTGTACATGCATGTAGGCCAACTGTGACACAACATGCAAGACGTGAGATAAAAACTGTAGAACATCAATGATCCGTGTGAAAATCTTTGCAGAGAATAATTACATATCAAAGGATAATTCAAGTAAACATTCGAGTAAAAATTCAAACAGGGTTTATATAAACATGTGCTGTGCAGATACAAATAAAAGTGCCTCCTCCAAATGTGGCAGATACCACTAATTACTATACAAAACTGCACAACTGGACCTTGCCAGTACCACACATGGACACTCTTGCATACAGGCTTTTAAGTCTTTACATAACTGAAGTTTTCCTTGGTAAACTTTGGTTTCCGTTTTTAAAAACTCAACCACACCAGACAGTATTTGCAAATACATTCCCTTGTTATGCACTATTCATTTTGCCATGCGGTCAAGGCCTGATGGGTTTGTCACATGAAACATACTCCATATTAAACGCCAGGTGTCTGGAAGTTGTGTATAAGTTCTACAACACAAAAATTTTTTTTTTTATATTGACATTAAACTGCATTGCAATATACAGAAGTTTCTATTTCTCTGGTAAATAAAGTATATATTTTAGCAGGGGGAACGTGATCATGAAGATGTCAGTGACTGGCGAAGACTTTGTGTGCAGGTAAGTGCCACAGGGACTCTCAACCAGCTCTGCCCTTCTGTTATCCGGCGGCCCTGAGACTGTCTGAAGGACCCTTTGCCTAAAAAAAAGATACTCCCAGAATACCTGGAGAATAGACCGAACAATTCCACCTGATCTTGCTTTAGCCCCCTTGAGCAATGTTCACTATTTAGCCAGTAAGAGCCCACCAAACACACACACACACACACACACACACACACACACACGACCTCATTTAACATCACACTCTGGAGCAAACAAATGTCTGCAGCCTGTGCATCTTCTCTCTCCTTTCAAGTTAATGGTGAGCAGTGTGTGTGTTTGTGTGTGTACACAGCTTACTGCATCTTTGTGTGCAAGTGAGAATGTGTGGCGCTCGATTTGAGTGTACACGTGTTTGAGCGTGTGCACGTTCTAAAGTATCATTCGAATTTCCAGGAGAGCAAATTAATTGGCAGCCTTTTGCAATAATTGACTTTTACCACACACACACACACAAATCTAGCACAAACAGCGAGCACTCACATCTCTCTCTCTCTCTCTCTCTCTCTCTCTCTCTCTCTCTCAGACACATACACACACATGCTGCTCGCTGACAACAAAGCTGCTGGGAGGAGGGAGGGATGATGAAGCGAATCCAAAATTCAATCGACTGTGTTCTTGTTTTGAGCAGAAGGCACAAAGTGTACTGTACTGTGAGAGGCCATAAAACTCTCACTCTCCACCAAAAAAGAAAAAAAACAGCCTTTAGTAGACACACAGACGTTTCAGCAATCACCCTCCATCAAAACACTTTGTCTCGCATACAAAAATAAGACTTGGCATCAGAGCGGAATACCAAATCAGGCCCATTAAGGGAGCACGAGGGCACTCGCTACTTAGCAACCAAAAGGATTTAAAGCTGCAATATCCCTGTAATAAAAGGAATAAGATCAAGTCCTCTGTTTTTTTCTTTTTGTCTGAAAATAGAGAGGGCTGAAAGTCAACTTTGAGCTTCCCTGTCTAACTTTTTGATTGACAGGCTTTGGGAGCAACTAGCACCACAGGAAAAGGACTGCAGTAATTTGATTACAAACTAATCTGCCGGAGCTGCTTGTTTGATAAAAGCTGATTACTTGTGGAATTATTTCATTAGGAGTATTTATGCTTGAGGGAGGATTCATCTTTTTTCACATCTTGTAAATAAAGAGTTGAGCTTGTTCAGATGACTCTAAAATGGTGTTACTTATTGTAGAGATTTCGCTAAGTATAAGATTAAAGGTATATTTGTTAGTGGCTCATTGGATTGAAACAAGTAAATAACTGCATAGCATTAACTTTGTACTGGCCTAAACAATTTTGCCTACTGATTACATTTCAAGTTATTTTACTTGCATTTTTGCTTATTTTTATATATGTTTATATCAATATATATATTTTTACCCTTAGTAAAGAAACGTACACATGTGAGACGAATAGGTAACATATACCAACAAAGCGAAGGCTCACCACAATGCTTATTTAAATATGAGGATCTCATGCTCTAGCTACACATTGCATATTGATAAATGAATCCCTCATTCATTTTGAGACCACAGACAAATGGGATCATTGTCAAGAAGAGTGACAGCCTATACTAGTCTACATTTTTAACTAATCAGCAGAATCCCACAACAGGAAGAGGCCCTGTCCTTCCTGAGCAACCTTTGTCTGGCGCGATCAGATGTTGGACGGAGTGAAAACGGCAAATAGAAAAAAACACTGAAATATTTACCTTTGAAAGTAGGACAGGGAGTGATAGGATTCATAGGAAATGTATTGTATTGGGACACACAATGCAGCTGAAATGAGATGGAAGCCATGGGTTGGTCAAGGTTTTTGATTTGTTTGCAACACGTATAAATGTGTCGAATGGAACAAACAACATACTCGGGACGTTGCTGTTCTTACCTGTAGTGGGGCTAAAAATGAAATTTACTGGAGAAAAGCTCATGGAGCGTCCGCAATGAAAGGGGCCCATCCTCTGGGAAGCCTGAATGTGCAAATTACATATCAATCAGCACATTCAGTTGTCATTTTTCTTGCGCCAAGAGAACCAAAGAACCAAAGTCCAGATGTCATTTTGGGGCTAGTAGCTGACCAGATGAAATGTTTTCCTGGAGACGGATGGATTAGCCAACATCACCACTCTTAGCCCCACGTCACATCTAAAAACTTTAGCACTTTAGCACCTGGTAATGCTATTTAATACCAAAGTATGAGCTGGACGGCTCTGCAATAACATGCTACAGAACATATTAGACAGTGAGACTCTGCTAGTAAGTGACACATTTCTCAACAGTACAAGTTACAGTTAATACCCACACAGCCTCTTCCAGGAAGGCAGCTACAGGTGTCAGGTAGAACCAAGCAGGGCAAAATGACATTTAAGGGAACTGGCCATCCAGTCTGAGTGTGCTTCCAGACACAGAGCTGTCAACCTGACCAGCCAGAGACTCCATCACCCAGAGGATCATCCCTCACACGCTGTTCGGCCTGGCTATTTTTATGTTTTATTTCTTTAAAAAAACACTGCTGTTCCGAGAAGCCCACGGCACAGGTACACTGAGTTCTGGCTAAGGAGCGCAGCTGCTCAGAGTAACACGTTTTCAATGATAGTCACATTTGCTCAGGACAGAGGTCTAACAAGTCCTCCCCGCCCCCCTCCCTAAACCCCCGTCTCTGGTAGGGAAATAAAAATATCACTCTGACTGCGACGGCTGATGCTACAGTATTATAAGTCGAGCCCTGTGTTGTGTCACCTCTCACTTGTCTGTCCCTGACGTGCCCTCCTCTCATGTAATACAACCCAGCTGAGATTTGTCCAGCTGCATAATCCCACTGGTGCTTGGAACAGAAAATCAACAGGCCAGGGGAAGTATTACAAGAAGTGCAGGGGAAGGCGAAGGGAAGGGGGCTTTAAGTTGCAGAGAAGCAGTAATGTTATGCTACTAAAGCATGAGCTACTGCTGTTAACCACTCTGTATGTCATCCTGTGTTAATGTACCCAGAGAAACAGCAGTGATATATGCAGGACAGAACATCAGCTGTGGTAAAAAATGTACATGCAAACCGCTTAACACTGGGCCATACTTTCATCTTTTTCCCTGAACTACTTCTTTTCCTACTACTTGCTTTTAATAGTACTCCCCCCCCCCACCCCCCCACTCCTCCCTCCCTTGAGTCTCCTGTCTCTCTTCTCACTCATGCATACACACACACACACACACACACACACACTTAGGAATTTGTGGCCTGGAAGGCAGTCAAGTTTCATTAATTTCTGGGTTTGGGTACAGTACAGTGTGTTCCTGGACTCACATCTGCGAGCGATCATAAATGCTGGAATGCTGGCAGAACATCCAGACCTGCCGGCACAAATATGTCGTCATCACTGTGAGGGAAGAACCGGCACGACGCCAAAACAGCCGACCAGCCGACAGCCAAACAGCCAAACAAACGCCACGGAGATAAAAACGCAGACAAAGAGCAGTGGGAAAGAAGCCCTCCCGCCTCGCTGTGTTCATATCCAAATTCTTTGCATTTTTGCCTCATCTAAACGCTATGGTACGTTTTATGTGGGCATTTAACTCCCACACTCAGATTGGGATCAGATTTGAACAAAGCTTTTAATTTTAGAGAACCAAGTTGAACATCTGGTCAGGGACAGCAGGAAAACCATACTTTTGTCTAACTCTAATAATGTTAGCAAATGTGTAAACTACAGAACAGATCATAAACAATTAGATGTTACTCAGGTGCACAGCCACTTAGAGCAGACATTATTTCTCTGTATGTAGCATACGTTTCTCTCTTTAAAATCCATGTGGTTATTTGATAACTGTTGACTGGCTGACAAATGAGTAATGCACAAACCAAACACAGGCATACCAAACCGATGAAGCCTGTGTGACACACCATCACACAGTGCTAGCATATGACCCCAAATGCCAGGAGATTATCATGTGAGGTCATGTTTCCATCAATAGTGCAGAGACTCTCAGATAATATATGTTTGTGGGTAAACTGTGATTGATCTTGTGAGTACGATTGTTAAACACCAGCTGCATCTGAAACTGTAAAGTTCACTATTTTGTCCTTGTTACTTTGTATATTCTTTAACAGGGTAATCACCTCTGCCTCACTTGCCTTTGGTTAGCAACTATATATCCCGTGAGGTTCTGACTGCAGACATGTCAAAGACGAATTGGATCTAAAATAATCATGGTTAAACTTTGTTAAAATGATGAAGTGTTCTCATCATTTGGTTATATTATTTAGTATACCTAAGAAATAGGCCTGACATCTGTTCCAGCACCATATGGGTTTAATACCTGCAAATATTGTTTGCAGAATAAAAATATATTTTAATCCTTTTGTCAGTTCGTACAATGTCTTGAAAGTTTGGCAAATGCTAAATTTTAACAGTTATGTGTTCAAGGTTAGGAATAAGCTTGATTTCAAATAAACTCCTTGGAAAAATGCTTTATTTTTCCAACATTATTTGGTGTTCAAACAAAAACCTTTCAATATTTTAAATGAAACAATCCCGTTGTCATATTTGTTTGAGGTCTCCTGGAATTCATAGTAACAATTTGTGATGATAAAGGCTTCAAAGGTTTATGTACCTTTAAAGTGCTTGAATTTCTGTATAAGCTGTATAAACCTTAAGAATCTAACCAAGAAATACATGACAAATTCCGGTACTTTACAGTTTTTAAATCAATAAACGGATACATTTAAAGTCGGTATTAAGAGAGTATTGAGATTTGACATCCAGTCCTACTTAATAATATTAACCAAACATCTTAATATAATGTCTCAGCTTTGCTGTTGACAAATCCATGGAGGCAAATGGAACAGTCAAAGAGTGTCTTTATTGAACTCGCTGAGAAATCAAGTAATACTTTAAGAAGTGTGATCAGCTGCCCTCAGTGCATCTGAAGATCTGCCAGAAATGTTGTGAATGTCACCTAAAGGTCTTGTATTGACTTTTACACAGTGGCTAAATATAATTAACAGTAAATCAAACATCCAGGTGAATAAAGGCAAGTCTATACTGAAGTGGTCTTTTTGGTTCCCTGACTGCCAGGCGACACATCACAGAGACCATCTCTCCATTCACACATCATCACAATGTGTCCTTGAGCAAGACACTTAGCATGCCACTACTGGTTAAATAAAGATTAATCTTTTATAATGTGCTTCAGGTCTCACACACACACAGTCAGTTGGCTAATCCAGGAACTCTTTACTATGTATACATACTGTAAATGGAGGATTATGACTCTTAAGCTATAAAGGCAGTGAGATGAGAAGTTGGTGCTAACAGAGATGGCGATGCGGGTGTTCAGGGAGAGTCTTATTGGTAATCTTATTATGCTGCATCGGCTCGCTCAGAAAACAAACTGTGAATCATATCAGTCTGGTCTTGTATGATGAGCTTTAAACACACACACACACACACACACACACACACACACAGAGCCAGATTATTTTTGATATGGTGGATAAATTACGTTTGACTGATACATATTTTTTGGACTGACCTGAAACAACAATGGTGTGTCTGTTTGAAGCCCTTGAGCTGAATTTATTCTAATGTCATGTTTGGATTAGCACGGGGTACTATTTGAACTTTTACACCGTACTGAACTGATTCCTCTTTAGATACCTAACTTCAAGAAACATAAAAACAAGGTGTGAAAGTTAATTCTTTACCTTAAAAAAAAGGTTGTTTTACGAATAAAACCTCAGCAGATTAACTTTGCTCAGTTGTCATAAAGATGGAGTTGGGAAATGCTAATAAGTGGACCTTGAGTTAAGTTTTTTGTCAAATATAAATATGTTTTTCTACAAGCCATTTTCTTTTTATATGGACTAAAAGAAGCCAAACTTCTCAAACTTTAAATGTTGTCGACACAACATGATTTCAATCAGAAACTCGGAAAATCGGATCACAGAGGAAGTAAACAAGATTAGCCTATGACCAGACCAGACGTTCAACCTGAACTTAACGTGTGTTCTGGACACATTGTGATCAGGGTTCAGTATCCAGTCATTATTCTGGGTGTTTCACTGTGGTTCATCTGCTGTTTCAGGACTGGATTCAAATATAATTTTAGCATATCTTTTATCTTTTTGCATTAAACTGATTAAAGTTGACAAAATACTGACATTATTGTCAGCCAGCAGTGTATAAGTGCAGCTATCATCTAAAAGAAACAACATGTAGGACCTTAAAATGCACCCAGAAAGGGGCTGAGTCACAGCTCTCCACCCTGCTTGAACCCCCATCTGCAGGCTTTGGCTCAGCAAACGCTGTCAAACACTAAACGTCAGGCGGAGATTAAAAAAAAAGAAAAACAACAAGTGGAGAGAGAACTGAGACAGAACGAGACAAGAGGGAAAAAAATAAATAGCTGGCACAAGGTAGACTGTACATACTGTACCCTCAGTGGTGGCAGGCAGCCCAGACTGGCGAGCCGCCAAGTCCTCTGTACAACAAGCACAGAGAGACAGACAGACAGGCAGACAGACAGGCAGAGTGAGAGACAGAGTGAAAAGCAGAGGGGAGGGAGGAGGCGGCAGCAGCGGCGGTGTCTGAAACGCTCCACATCCACGACACGCTGCGCATACCAAAAAGCCTCTCCACTCTCTCGCTTCATCTCCCCAATATTCTGTCTTTTCTGAAGCGAGCTGAGGGATGATGGCGGCGGCAGTGGTGGGGGAGGAGGAGGGGCTGAGGTTGAGGGCTTTGGGACTCGGTGAAGAGTCATCATTACAGACAGACAAGATAAAAATCGAGACGCAGCGTCAGACCCGAGAAAAACCTTGAAAGTCAAACGGTGGGGACGGAGGTGGAGGTGGAGGTGGAGGAGAGAATAAAAAAAGACAACAAAAACTATCAAAGAAGCTTTGCCTCAGCGCTGTCTCTTCCCTAACCGTCGCCCGTCTCCACAGAAGCGCTTGTCTTGCCTTTTACGCCAGACCAAAGCGGCTATGAATCAACACTGATGTGTGTAACAGTACAGGTTGATGTCGTGCGTCAACACAGCCCCGCTTAGAAAGAGGAAAAAAGAGACCCAAAGAAAAAAAGTTTGTGCACTTGCTGCCACTGTTGCTAAAAATACACTGCCCACATCTTCCGCTCGATTGCCTTTCTCAAGGTGGAGTATGTAGTTCTTCCTCGAGTTTTCAATGTTCTTTTTTTTCTCCATTTGAGCTTCACCTTATGTAAATGGATACAAATTGTGCCTTATTATTAACCTGTTGATATAGAGGATTTTCAAATGATCTACTTTCTATGGAAAATCTACTGTAATGATTACCTCAGTGTAGTCTAAGCTGACACAAGCACCTCCTGGATTTATGTAGTGACTTTCATCCAAATCATTTTCACACTAGTGGTCTTATTTTAAATATAAAAGAGGAATCATGATCACTCTGCTCTTAAAATCCCAAAAGATCCATGTACCTGTCACCTTTCTCACCCTCATCTCTAACCTCTATGGGAAACTAAACCATGATCTTCCCTCAAAATTAAACATAAAACAGATTTCAATTGAATGCTGTTAACTCTCTGCAATCAGTAACATGATATGAGAGGAGAGAAATGGTTGGCAAATACTGTCAAAACAGGAAAAAAGCTGAATGTGAAACCATTCATTTATTTCCTTTGTCCTGTTTTTGTTGCAAAAGGCAGCACTTTTCTTCTGAAAGCTTTAGTCCATGACATGTTTTGTCACTTTAAATGACTGCGTGTAGTGAGTATACACCACGCTTTTTATCCAGTTCAGTGTTTGCTCGTTTCGCTCTGTTAGATGTTAAATGTACATTATCCCAGGTGTCTACCTGCACTGGTATACATGGAGTGATCGAAATATTAGATTTCACAGCCAAAAGAAAACAATAATAAATAAATAATTATTTTAGGTAATATATGTTTATGGACAAAGAGGCCTCTTCTGCCACAAGCCTAATGTTTCATCTTTACTCATCTCCCAGGGTTTCTCCAAAAACCTGACACACTTAAATGCTACTGCTACTAATATCATTACTGCAACCTCCACTACTGTTACAACAGCTTCTGCTGCTTTCATTATCATTACGACTACTACTCATACAGTTTCTTGTACTACTACAAGGGACAGTATTGAATAAGAAATAATGGTATTAATTTGAACAGAGACATTATGTGCTGGTGCGCTGGTACCAGTGAGTACTGGCCTTCAATGGCTTTCAATGTTACTGTCACAGCTACTACAACTAATACATGTATCTAAATTCCCATAATTTGTAAAATACCAAGCATGAGTTAGGGTTTGCCATTGGGTTAACTTAGATCAGTGTCAGCTGCCAGAGCACAGGTCTTTAAGGCTGATCTCCACTGGAGCATGCAGAGAGCTGCACACTTCAGGAAAAAGGGCAACATGCATCGGAGCACAAGATTACGTCGACTCACTCTCAGCTTCCACTTTGTCACAAAGAAAACTTTGACTTGCATAATTTGATGTTACACAAAATATGATGGGCTGGAAGTCTGGGGAAGTTCAGATGGAGCACAGCGTGGGACACATACTGGGAGACTCTCGTCTTTCTGCTTTGACAAGTGAGTGGCGGGGGGAGCATGTATGTGCGCAGGGACTGTGGAAATGGAGTGTAATTTTAAAATAAACAGTGAAAATTTCCTCGGAGCAACTTTTGTTTTTGACACGCGGAGTTGTGTGCTGAGCCAATTCACTGGCACAGCGTGAGTTTGTCATTCGTCTTTGTCACAACATAGCCGAAGTGTCAGCATCTATCCCAGTCATTGTTTAAGTTTGGATGAGATACGAACATACAAATGATCCTGGCAATTATTGTTTTCTGTCTACTGACAGTATGTGGTGGGGTGGTGGGGGTATCCCCACCCACAACAACAACAACAACAAAAACAATAATGCCAAGTAGACAAATCAGACCACTTACTGTGTCCCATTGAAAAAAAATGCAGGGTATCAAACAGAGGGCTTAATTTCTGGGCCAATGTCAACACATGGATTTGAGATTTTGCGTGTGTGTGTGCGTGCGTGCAGGAGGGGTTTCCTCAGAGGTCCCATGGCTTTTACAGTGTCGCAATAAACCATCTGCACTTAGAGCCTTAGGAGTGAGGAGCTCTTTGCTGCCTATAAAAGTCGGTCCATGGCATGTCATTAAAGCAGTGCTGCGCTAAGTAGGCTCAGAGCACAGGGACTGCTGGGGTGTGTGTGTGTTTGGGGGTGGGTATTATTGTGTCAGACTGGACCAATCAATGTGCCCTGTGTTCTGACTTCTACTACCTTTCAGACCTCTAATGTCACAGAGGTGTAGGATGAGGGGATGACGATATACAGGCACCTCTTTGGTTATGTTTCTCAGAGCTGCTCAGCTTTACTGGGCTGAAGAGTTATTTAATCCACAAATCACTGAAACTGGGTTATGCGCCACATGCACATATTCAAAACTAGTTTATTTATAGTTAGATAAAGCATATGAATGGCAGGTTATCCCTTTATTCAGCTCTCAGGCTGCAGAAACATCAAAGTTGACATCTGCATTAAATACAAATATCAGGTTTTCAGTTCTGATATATTAGTAACTTTGAATGTCTGAATGGTTGTAAACCAAATTTGTGAGATGCAAGAGTAAAAGCTTCAGGGTATAAGAGCTAACTGTAAATCTGCAAGAGAAAGAGTTTCACTCTCCCTTTGAAGGACCATGCCAGTGTTTTTGCATGTTCAGCGCATGTCTTTTGGAATCACATATACTTAAATGTACTCATTTTAATCAGCTTTCATGGACCTAAAACTTTAAGTTAAGGACTGTAGCTACCACTGAGGACAGTAAAGTTATGTCAGTTATGTAAAGGAAGATAAAATAGGGAGAAAAATAAATAATAATAAATTATTTTAATAAAAGTGAATAAAAAATAATAAGATGCCTAACCAGTAAAACATTTCTTTGGACTTTGGACTCCTGACCTCAGAACTTCTGAAATCCTGGCTATGGTACCACTAGAATTAGATATTCTATCACAGTAAACAACAACAACAAAGTAACAACAGATAAAAACCACAGTAAAATTGATGGGAACCAAAAACACATAAAAAAAATCTATAAATCTACAGCAGGCAAGTGTTGTAAGAAATATTATGATTTGTGATGAATATGTTAAAACATGCAAAACCATTGGCATGGAACTTTAACAAGCTTTTTATTGACCTCTAAAATGTATTAGGGTTTTAACAGAGTTTCAAGTTATGGTCCTCACAATTTAGTTTTATACCTTTCCTTTTTGACAGCAGTGAAACTTTACATATAATGCTGAAATGTAATTGTATAGAATAGCAGCAATGAATGCTCTATTGTCCAAAAAATGCCATCAGTCATTCCCTACAACCAGCAAACAGCAAACCCTGCAATGAAACTGGAGATATTGCTAGCTCAACAGTACTCATAATATAGGGTTGTGGCTTTTGGGTTGGTTTGACTTCTTTACCTGAATGAGACAGCAAATGCATCCGTAGACGGAGGCTGTCCAGGAAGCTCTTCCCACACAGTTCACAGCCGTAGGTCTTCATTCCACTGTGCATCTTCCTGTTGACAAAGAGCAAAACCAACATTTCAATTATCTGGACTCAGTTAAACAATACTGTTTTGACCAGGCAAAGCTAATTATGCATGCAAGTCACTCAAATAGATGTTTTTTTTTGTTGTTTTTTTGTTTTTTACAGCTCATAACTAATGACTTTTAGCACAACAAATGTTGCAATTTGAGAGAAAACGTCTCACTCCATCAGTCATAACATCAGCACATAACAATAACCATCAGCGTAACAAGCCGTCCAGCAACCGCACATATTCTTCTGCAGGGAGCACAGGACCATCACTTGGTGCTGTAAATCACAAGATGCTATTCAAGCAGAGGCGCTATCAACTCTCTACATCTCAAGTGCTGCAGACGGATATGGAGCTATAAAGTGAAATAGAATTATTTATTCAGGCAAACACACAAGACAGCTACTTAGTGTTATGAACCATTCCTGGGCCAGTTTTTGATCACTGCTCTCTGAACTATAAGGTGATGTGTGGCTTGAAGCACAATCTGATGCAATGAAAGGTCTTTTCCCAAATAGACAGTCATTAGGTTGTAACATGGTTTAAGTGTACAAGGTCAGACAAGACTAAGGTTCAATATTTGATTATGTGGTAAAGGCCTTGAAGGTTAGGTACTAAATAACATCTGACAACAGAAAGTCTAGCCTCACGACTCTCTCTGTTACGAAATCCTCAAAGACCCCACGGCTCAGAACAAAGCATTTTATTCTTGAGAGATATCTGAAAGTGCTCTAAAGTAATTAAGGTGACACGAATTGCCAAACAACTGCCACAGTGCCCTAAACGTCCCGAGAACTTCAAATGCCTCACCTTGAGTTAGATACACAAAGGCACACACACCCACGATTGTAATGACTGTTTGGCAAGTTGGTGCTGTTTCAGATTTGACACATTCAGTCTTCCCAAACTGTTGCTTGATTTTGATACTAATGCTACGAGGTCAGGTTAAAATCAAGGTGGCAGTGAAAAAACACCACTTGCACGCTTGATTAGCACTGACTACATTTGAATAAAGATGAACACCTTAATGCAAAGCTAAAAAGATATAGCACAGGAAAAGAGCATGATTTAATACCCAGGTGAACGTATGCTTCTGGCAGACAAAACAAGGCATTCTTGGGGAAACAATGCCCCTGATAAGAGATCTGCTCAACTTGGGCGAGATGACCATCCATCTTTAGCGTCTCTCAACAAAGCCGCGGAGGAGGAGGTGGTGCCACTCTCCCAAAACATGACTGATTGATGTCAGATGTCGAATGCAAATTGATTTACAGCTCTTTTTTGTGCCTTTGAGAGGGGCAGGGAGATACAGAGCGATTATAGCATGTCTTATGGCAATGCTTGTGGGACTTATTAAGCAATGATGTCTAGAATGACTTCAGTGACAATTAACTGCTGCAAAACATCCTTAAAACCCAACAGGAAGGGTGAAAAAAACTAAGACGTAAGAAAAAGAAATGCAGGTCATGACCATTGTAGTGGTTAGAATTTGCGTAGAGGCCCTGGAAACTAAAGGCAGAATGACAGCCATTTGGCAGGCAGTGAGTAATTAAAAAGGCCCTATAAATGCCAAATACCCCCAAAAGGGAAAGACAGACACTTGGAGCCAAAAAAGGGAGAGAAAGTGACACAGAGATGAATCCCACAGCTGAGAAAGGAAACAATATTCTTACGCTGTTCGATATCAATCTGTGACAGTACATCAAGTCAAGGAGTTATATCATGATGTAATATACTTCAATGAAACATTTCCCCTTCCTACTTTTTCCACAATGCCCTTCTTTAACCAGCAGAGAAATATGAATTAGTGGTGTTAAATTGAAAGCAGGCATACAGGCACAGGATCAGAGTGTGATCAGGCTTCTGTTCTGGACAAGTCAACAGCAATACCCATCGCTGTCACTTCAGTGCTGGAATTTCTTCTCCAAGACTGGTGCACCAGAATAATGCCCTCACATTTTAACTCTGAGGGACCAAAGACTGACATTTCCCCGTAATGTTTCAGGTGGGAATCATCATCATCAGAAATATCTTAATGTAATTTTGCGTTTGGCGTGTTATCCGCATGAACGACACACATTCATCAACAAACAACAAAGTGAACAAGGAAATGAAACAAGGTATTTTCCTTGAAGGATGGTAGGTGAGGTACTCACACACTTCAACTCCGATAAGGGGAAAACACTCGCAAGCGGTAAACCACAACACAACATACAGAGCACAAAGCCTTCCAAAGGCCCTTTGTGTCCCTCTTCAATCTGACCATTGTGCCCCCCAGACAGAGCAATGATAAGGTATGGATGGACTTATTAAGGCCACTAGAGGTGGAAGCTATGCCATGTATTTTCACCGTAAATGTAGTGCTGATGAGCAAAGTGCGGTGTGTATGTCCCTAGCTGAGAGTGTGTTAAATGTATCTGCAATAGCTAGCACTACCCACTGAAACAGCACATTACTTGATGTTCAACAGAGGTAACAGCACCTGTTCCAGTAATTCAGTCTGTTAAAGGAAAGGTTTAGCACTTTCAGATGTCTGTCCCCTTAACAATATTTTAGTCAATAGGGTCTGAAGTGCGATATTTATGTAAAGTAATGAAAGAAAGAAATCCAGAATGTACCCACATTATGATAACACTTGATCCAGTAGATAATGTACAAATTGTACAATGATGGCATGAAGCAGTCTGAAGAGGGGCGAAACCCAGGTAGCCAATATGTCTCGGCCCTGCGCTTGCTTGCATTATATGCGGCATGCTTAGTTTGCAGATTCAAGTCAGGCTGAGTACAATTGTACAAACACTTAAGTTTATAAAGAGAAATAAAGACATGATTAGAAATGTACCCCTATTGTTGAGGTGTGTTAAATTAGAACTGTGCACACCCATGAGTCACACAAGGTAGGAAACCACTGTCACCTTGTGGAGATGAATGTAACAATGTGATTTGCCGGTCTGGCGACAGAAAGTAAGCGACCCCACCATTTACGAAACACACTTAATTGTAGAGAGACACAGGTGCGCGCACACGCCTATAAATATAGTGGGATAATATGAAACATTAGAAGACAGTCTGCATTTATATTTTCATTTTACACACTTTTAAATGCTCTGTGTGCCTGAGCAGAGCTAATAACACACTGTAATTCAGCCTCAACAAGGTTTAATGATATGTAAAAGTATACTAAAATATATCGTCTCAGCTCAGTGATTTAGCTCGGATAGATCTCTCTCGATACGCGCGCACGCGCGCACACACACACGCGCACGCGCGCACACACACACGCGCGCGCACGCACACACACACACACACACACACCATCGTAACTGTCAGCTTTCATGTTGTGCTTCTGAAATAGATGATGAGAGGTGTGTGTGTGTGTGGTGGGTGGGAGGGAGGGGAGGGAGGGAGGGTGATTTGAAACAGACTGACTGTAGCCATTAAGGAAGTTCACATAAAACTCTCTCAGGCCATTTACTCAGTTAATAATCGACTTTGTCCAACAGTCACTTTTGACAACGGCAATAAATTTTAAATTTATGTCAACAAAACATATGCTGATCACCTCGTGCGGTGTGCTTTCTCGTAAAAAACAGCCCAACCAAGGGCTGCCTGTACGCCAGGGTGTGTGTTTGAAATGTGAGCCGATTACAGGCCTGGGTTATTGAGCCGTAACAGCTTGCCGCGTGTAATTTTGTACTTTTTTTCTACCCATTTTGCCGCTGGACTTGGTTGGCCATATATCATAACTAGCAGTACATTTGGTGAAATAAAGACCCAAGCTTTTCACCTGCCCCCTCTACTTGCAATATGACACCATTAAAAAAGTAACTGGTAATAAGGTAATCTACTGATACTACACACTGCAACAAATAAAACTACTCAAACACCTCCATGGTCCTTTCATGGCTTTGAGTCATCCAGATTTCCTATGATTGGATTTTTGGAACCAGTGCCAAATCTCATTAAATCAAATGAGTCTGCTGGAAAACTCGTGCTGACACCCTCCTCAGCTCACATCACCATTTTTTTTAAATCACCAAACTATTTGAGAAAAAAGAAAAAGCCATGCTTGATAACTTGCACTTATTTCACATTGCTTGCCTAAAATCTATTTCTCCCTCGGCTGCCTTGAGCATTGTTCTCTATCCTCATCTGTCCTTTCATCTTTTATTTTTTCCATTTTTTCCTCCATCCTTCATTCCTGAAGGGAGCTATAAAACAACCTGAAACGATGTTCGTAAATAAAAGCTTTGGAGAGAGAGGAATGGGGGGGTTAAGACGGAGAGAAGAAAACACTAAAAGATAAAGGGAGGCAATTGATAAGAGGTGGTAAATTGAAGAAAGGCAGTGTGTGTGTGTGAGACTGTTTGTTCATTAATTCTGTTGGTCAGAAGAAAAAGAACTGATAATTGGGGAACGGACGGCCACTGAGTGGACCTTGGACTTAAGTAGTGGTGAGCATCTCATGTGCATGTACATTTGAAGCTACTCTTTTACACCGTTTTTGTTTCTCTCCAAACGCATTCTGTATACTCTTAAAGCAGCACTCATCAACATTGCCATCTTAACAATGGATCAAATGATTATGTGTAAAGCTTTTTAGCCTCTTTAAGCACGTTATTTTGGTTTCCCGGCCCGCAATCTCTGCTCTCACTGATCACAACAGGAAGCAGGCAGCTGTTTTCAATGAAAAAGCCTTGATATGCCCGTTGTAGGCTACCTGACCAGCACCACACGACAAATAAAGTTAGCCACTAGATGGTGAAAGCTGTTGAACGTCTGACAGGCAAGAGGCAGATATTTGTCTCCAAATGGATGATGTTATTCTGTGTCTGCTGGATGTGTAAATTATGTTCGCAGAAACCACTTTTTAAAAAGGTGATAGACAATCTTGTGTTTTCAGCTAGCAGTATTAATGAAACTTTAAGGTCTAACAAACATGATAAATGTATGAATGTTTCCACTGATGGTCCAAATTACACCTTTAACTCCATGTGCTGATGAGGAGATTTTAGTTTTTATAAGATGATGAGCAGCAATTACTTTTAAATACCATAAACTGGCATTGCCACTTCTTTCGCTATGGAAAAAACACAAGGGAACATGTCAAAACATAAATATAGGGGGTGCTGGAGTCAGTATGTCAGTGAGATTACTTTTTGTTTTTATTTGTTCAAATGGTTAAAATACCACCACTATTGTGGATTTTGGCTTTTTACATGGATTTTTCATAACAACAAAAGACTAACCAAGGGAACTGGCCATGAAACAGATAACACAGACATATAGGTCACATGTGACTTCCTTAACGTTTGGTTTTGTCCCATCTTTTCACTTAAGATGTATACGCATCTACTTTAACTTCAACTAAGTAGGCCACGTTAATGCAGCTGTCAAAATGTTGGTTCTCATTGAGCAGGAGGTACAATCACACAAAACACAAAATGTATACTGTAGACATATTTTTTATATGACACATTCATATATTATCTGTAATTAATAATATATGTATTCTAATTAAGGCTAGCACAAGTACAACGACAGGAGCTGGCAACAATCACCCAGCACAATTGCAAGGCAGTAACAGAGCATGCAATGTGACGTTAACAGCAAACACAGGTCAAGAAGCATTGCACCACAGACACGGGGCAATAAAAATACTTGTTTTAAAAATTATCCATGGTATAAGTGGGATAATGCACTCTAGAAGTAAGAGACCAACCAATCCATTTAGGGATAAAAGCATAGGGTGGAAAAGGACCATTGCTGCACAAGCAACTCCATGTCATGGTGAACAAAGGCAAAATGATGCACGAGGCGATTCAGTGACACTTTGGAGGCTGATCCTAATGTGGCCATAAGTGGCGCAGTGTGCGGCCGCCACCTCTTATTTTGGTTTTCTGACAGGGAGAGATGGAGAGGAGGAAGAAGGGACTTTTTTTTCAACGTGAATTTCCAGTCCATTAGGGGGCTGACCATGTCACACAGACAAACGTGGTGGGAGAAGTAAGAGGGTGCGAGGGGAATAGTGGCAGTGGCGTTCAATGAAATAAAAGGATCATCAGGAAGGAAACAAAAGGAAAATTAGATCCAGATGTAACTGAATAGCAGCCGATGTTCAGAGGCTATTTGTTTAAGTCCTCCAAAGCTCAGTGACAGACACACACACACACACACACACACACACACGCACCCCTTGGCCAGTAAGGCGCTGTGTGTGATAACATTTACATGGGTCCATTTTGTGGCAGTCTGTAGAGGCAGGTACAAAAAAAGCTCCCTTTCTGTCATTTTATCCCTGCTTTTAAGCCTCCCCAATGCCACTGGCCTCCCAACCTCACCCCACCCCTCTGTCTTTGCTCAATCAAAATGTATCAGGAAGGCTGGCGTAACACCGATCGGCGTGGGCTGTTTATCCTGAGTCCTCCTGCACATATCAATGACTTGGCCCCCGTTGTCCCCCGCCGAGGAGACGTTCATATAAATTCAAGCCACACACGCAAACGCCGAGGCACTCGTGTTGAGCATAGATGAGTAGCAGGGCAGGAGGAAAAGAGGAGAGACAGAAGGATGGGGAGGGGGAGTGCCACTGCCTTTCATCCTCACTGTGTTATTTATAATATTACAGACACCACCACCCCCATATTTGCCCTGTGGGCATCTCAGGGGAAGAAAAAAAGCTATATCACGTTGTCAGGGTAAAAACAATGAAAGAATTAACAAAAGTAAACATGATTCCTTTCTTGAGTGACACAGTCCCCGTCTCAGCCAATCAGGAACATATAGTGTGTCACCTGTAATTGTTGTGATGCCAGCCTTCGGTGGTGGTGAGATTTGTCATTTGTCTCTCAACTTTTGTCAAAATCTGATCAGTGCAATTCTGATAATGACTGCAATTTTGACAGCTGGTTGTAAGAAGTTAGATTAACGAGATCCGCAAGTTTCATTAAAATCCAATCAGTCATGTCTGAGTTAGCCCACAAGAGGTGTCCTAACCTACAGTACTAATTAATGTATTGCACAAACTCCTAATGGCGTTACATGTAACCTGAAGGTGCTACATGCAGCATTTTGTGTCTCTAGGGGCCACATTTATAACCAATAAATATATACCAATAAATCAGTTTGCTTCCAGTTGCCAACATGTGTCTCCGATACTCGTTTTAAAGAACAAGAGGACGATGTGTGTGATGGAGATGGATGAATAGAGCCAATATGCATTCTGACCCGGGTAAGCTACTGGAACAATGCAGTTATCATGCCGTATACTGAGAAAAGTTTTGTATTATTTAATACAACCATGTTATAATAGATTCCCTTACTGAGAATAAAATCTACATTTAAAATGCCAGCATGTTCTCAAGGCCTCTAAACCCCTTTCATGCATGGAAGACAAAAAAAATCACTGGCTTCATTTATCCATTATGGTTTTGTATCATTGAGACATAAGTGCTGCTTACATTCATTTTCCATATGGCTTCATTCAGACACGTTCACCATCTTACTCGATGTTAATAATTTCATCCATGCACTGTCTTGTTTTTTTTGCCTTTTTTACCTGATCTGCAAGAGGAAGATTTTTGTTGATAATAAGTTTACTGAAGTCTCAATATTATTACGTAACAGAGTTTGTGTCACAGTTAAAAAATAAGTTTCAATTTACATTTGCACTAATTATCCCCACCAAGTTTGATGGAGCATATACGTGTGGAAGAGCCTGGGTTCTCAGGTAATAGAAAGGGAATAATCCTAGGAACTTCTAATTGTGCTTCCTGGGCAGTAAGACACTATTTCAAGTTAATCCCAGTTAGATACCAAAATTCCCCCAAAGCTTAGAAGGTAGGATTCACTCTCTAATACCCTCAGCGTTACTCAGGAAGCCATTTCACCCTCTCTTCTACAGTTCCACTCAGTGTGAAGTGCTTTCCCCATTTGACAAAGTTCTGTTATTCAATAAAAGGTGACAGTGAAGAGAGAATATGACCCAGAGGTTTCAGTTCAAATCCCCAGACTAGCAGGAGAAAATGTTACCCCTTGGTAAGACATAGAAACCCCAAATACTAAGGGTGTTGTCTTCGAACTTCTCAGCAGCCTACTTAAGAACTAATCATTTAAAGTGAGCAGTTCCTGTGAGTGAGTGAGCCGAACTGAATCACAAGATGGAACAAACCGGAAAAAGAACAGAAAAACAGTTCACAACAGAAGGGCGGTGCTGCTGCTGGAGGAACCCACATGCAAGTTAGTTATCAGGCACCTGACTGTGAAATGTGCTATATAAACACACAGTAAACATAGACATGTTCTCTTGTAGGGAAATGAGAGACATGGAGGTTTTAGAACAATGAATACACAACCTTTTAAAGCATCTGCACTTTTCTTTCTTTAATTGATAACCTTTACCCCAAAAAACATTGGCAAAACATTGCAGCAGACGAACTGTTAGTTAGCAGAGTGACTTTGGTCTGTCACTATGTGGTGGTACTGGGCAGCACACAGGTGTGAGTGTGTATATGCTCAGCTCCCTGCAGTTTCTCCCCCAGGTTATTACTATAAATGACTCTTGTGCTCTTAGTCAACCAGCCTGGTTAAATAAGGATTAGGGGGATGAGGAGAAAATAGCTCCACACTTTTGAGGGCAGCAAATGGTGTTTGCAAAGTCTGCAATCAAAAGTGGAAGCTCGGCTTTGCCTGCAAATAATTTGACATCCCCAGTTCCCCCCCTTGTGTGATAACTCTTTATTTCTCATTTTAACTAGACCTAAAGACACTTCCACTGAAGTGTTGGAACGGTGGGAACAAAGACGAGGGAGAGCGTGTAAGATCACACGTATAAAGTATTTCTGTTAAAGCCCATCTCTGAGACAAACACCAGCCCCGCTGTTCCCTCTTCCCCCTGCCTCTCTTTTGGTTTGTGCATCAAAAGACCTTGCCATCTGAAAATAGCACGTCAACATTTCTGTTTCGTCTTGTTGTTTCTTTTTTTTTTTTTTTTATTCTCGTCAATGTTGCCAGTTTGCTAGATTCCTGTTTTTCCTCTGCTCCTGCTTTCTTGATCTGTGAGAGGTTACATCGCATCGAGTGAGACGTTTGGCTTCTCCGTGTGTGCGTCTCTGTATGTGTGAGTGTGTGTGCAGCAGCAGAGCTTTGGTGGTCTATAAAAAGCAGCCAGACGAAGTCTTCCCTCTCTCCTCATGTATTATGCATTGGCATCACCTTCCATCAAGTGACAGAAAAACCTCAAAGATGTCTAAGTTTAGCTTCCATTCTGAAAGCCAAACAGAGGAGGAGATGTGTTATTTTGACTGCCACAGTCGAGCTAAGCACCTGTTACATCAATAAAAGCTGCATTTCGCAACAAGAACGACGACAACAACAACCTGTGTGATGGCACAGCACTCACAAAAAAGCAGTTAAATGCAGATAGTGGCAGGGAGTATGTGAGTGGAGGAGTTCAGATTTGATTAGATGACACTGGATCAAACTTTGACCTTGGTGAGAAGTTTTGTCTTTGTTGCATTTAATAGCAAAGTGAGAATCCAAAAGGCTTCATGTGAAAACTGCCAACATTAAAAACAAAAACAACTGAATTTAATATTTTAAATGGTATTGATTGGCTGATTTATAATTACAAGCAAAGTTACACATTTCTAAGTAATCTTTCTATTGTAAATATTAATGTTGGCAAAGAAGAGCTTGCTGCACCTTAGACAAAGCAAGGTACAAGATTAGTAAATCTGTTGGCTCTATTTCTCTGTGTAGGTCAGTGTGGCCTGTCAGTTTAAAGGTTTATATCGTTTTTTAGACCACATGAATATGCACTCGAACTTTACTGACCACTGTCTCACATCCTTTCCTGTGTTATTTTAATCTGCGAGTAAAGTTGCACAGGCTGATAACAGACTAACTCTTTAGATTGATGTAAAAGCTGAAGAATGTTTAAATTTCAAAGGTGTACAAATGAAAAATGTTGTAGTCACAAAGAGACACAAAGACTTCAAAGTGTAGAGTACAAATGATTAATAATCTAAATAAGTCGGCCATACATATGCTGTTCTGCACGACTTATTTCATGACATGTGATTGCTCCATTATTATGACTACTACTGTTGACCAGATGTTTTTTATCTCAGGAAACACTGGCTCACTGTCAATATTTCGTCAACAGCAGTGTCCTAACTTCATAATTCTGCTCAGAGTAAACACTCTTGTTTGTCTAGAAACGGCAGAGAGACCTTGTGATTTTATTATTTGTAGCCAGCGCGATCCAGAGTGGACCAGTTGACAAGGTGATTATTTTGGTATTTGGACACAGCTCTCAAACTATTATGCAATGCCTCTGGGATTGATTTACTGTACGCCTCGTAACTCCGGACAGATCGCATTCTGGGAAAAAGATAGTGGCAGGCCAGTGTGTTTGTGTGTCTCAGAGAGAGGCTGTGTGTGCGTGTTTGGCTTTTGTGTGTCTGTCCATGGAAAATAACACAGATGAGATTATTAGCAGGAATGACTGTATCCATGCTGAGGGAAATCACAGTGTTCGTGAAGAAAAAGAGTTTGCAGGGACTTATTTTGACACTTGAGTTGGCCACGGGCAAGTTGTTTTGATGTGTCTGACCTCGGGAACTCGTGTGTGAGTGTGTGTGTGTGTGTGTGTGGGGGGGGGCAGCTTGGGGAGGTTCAGGTGGTGGTGGTGGCGCTAGGCCATCTGCACTGTCATTCACCGCACGTCTGCCTTCCCAGAGTTGCACAGCACCCACGGGCATCCCAAACAGCCCCAGCCGGAGCTCTGCGGGGCTGCAGTAAACAAGTCGCTCTCATCTCAAAGAGAGTGTGTGTGTGCACGGGGGGTGAGAGTGTGTAATACACTGGTATATTTCTGTACACATCATAGTACCATAGCATGAGTGAATGATTGTTTTCTTTTTCATGGCCATAGAGTACTTCCACCTAGATTGTGTACATATGGTCAGCTATAAAGACTTCCTATAGACAAAGTGTAAATGTATACACATTATACTCTTTGTATATATCATTATTATTATTATTATTATTATTATTATTATTAGATATTATTTGTAAAATACTGTTAACCTTAATTACTTGATTAACTCATTACAGTTGTTCAGCCAATCAAAATTATATTCACGGTTTTGATGATCGTGAATCATTTTCAAAGATAAATAACAAAATCTTCAATCAATACATTTTTGGGAGACTTTGGACCTGTTGGTTTGATCAAGACTTCCACATTCTACAAACTCAATTATTAACCACTTTAATAAATTAATAGTAAGACTAGTCCTAGTCCTATATAGTCAGTTGTGCCCACAAGACAAATTCTGGGATCCAAACTTTCCTTTCATAATATAATGTGTTAAACCTTATGGGAAAAGAACTGCATTAAATATGACTTACTACAAACTAAGCTCAACTCAAAGGAAGCAAAAAGATAATGAAGCATGACAATTGCTCCTATTTCTGGCAGCCCCTGATATTCCCTGGAGGTTCTAAACCTGACTTTGGGAATCATTTATGTATATTATGTAACCACAGCCTGCTCTGTTCTTATTCATACCTGATGTCTCTTCTTTAATGCTGTCACACGGCAGCACCCTTCATTCTCATCATATCTGACCTAAAACGTGTAGTTAACTATGGATAAACATATTACCTATAACTGCCACAGCTTATATTAGTACCTTCAGCTCTGCACAGCACCCTATTAGAGGGAGAAAACTTCAGCGAGTTAGTATGACAGCTGAACAGCAGCCAGTGAATAGAGTGGGCGGTCTGTGCCAAGAATTTCTGTCGGCTTGAATCACTGGCTTTGCCCGCACAGCGGAGGGTCATGTGAGAGTCTGTGTGTGCGTGTGCGTGTGTGTGAGAGAGTGTGTGAAATATAGCTAATAACAGAGCAATCGGTTGCTTTTTTTTTTCCATTTTTTTCACCAGTGCTGTGTTGGGCTGTGCTGGGCCAGTCCATGCTACCTGTTGCCAGTTACCAGTTAAAGATGTTGTAATGTAGAAAGTAGAAAAGAAAAGTCAGTATTACGTATGCATCAGTTAAACTGGGAAATTCCAGAAGGCAAATGTTAAAGGTTTTAAAGCTGCCAGCCTCTAAATTCAAGACCACTTTGAAAACAAAGCTGTGACAAACAGCATTTTTTTAATGCTGTTAAACTAGAATAAGAAAAAGAGCAGCAGCAGGTGAAATGGTAAGCAGCGTGATGCCCTGCTGCGTCTAGTGACGGAACAGGATACATTGTTCTCCTTAAGTACAAAGAATTCTGCACAGACACATGGGGGGTGAGGGGCGGTGGGGCATTGGTAACTTTCAAAACAGGATTTAACCATTTTAATTATTTGTTAAAAACTTTTTAACAAACCTTAAATGACTAACAGGCTGTAAGGACCTATCAACACCTTGTACTGGGTCAGTGTCACCGCTATGTACACACAGGAGAGCAGACCATGAGACAAGAGCCCTAACAAGAAAAGAAGGAGAGAGGGAAAATATACTGTGTGAACGAAAGAATAAAATATGTGCTGACAGCTTTTTGGCCAGAGGGCTAGAGCACTGAAATAGTAACGTCTGGGTGTCAGGCCGGGGTCGCTCCCTTCACTCGAGAGCAGACTTTCCCCGACCCCAGCTAGGAAAACATCACACACCACTACAGTCAACTGATAATGTAGTATCTGACAGATAGTGTACTAACTTGTCCAAATGTAACACTCACGCTTCTTGGGATGGGTTGAAACTGTAGGAAGACCTTTCGGTTCAATAAAATGATTTAACCTATTACATTAAGCTGGAACTGTTTCTTTATAATAGAATACTGAATAGACAGTAGGAGTAGGAGGAAATGCAATGTTTTACACTAATTATGAAGTAATACCATTGGATGATGCAATCATTTTGACAGTTTATTATTCTGTCGATTTCTGCAGTGATTTTGGTGTGCTGTGGTGGGTTTGGGCTGGCGGTGAGGGGGTGGGGTGGCTTTACCTTTTCTTTACAACTGGTTAGAAAAAGCATAAAGGAAGAAATCGATATGACTGCTAATGCTGTGACTCACCAGACACTTATGTGTGTGTGTGCGTGGGGAGGAGGAAAGGGAGGAAGAATGGCAAACTATACGACAAACAGGACCTTTAAATGTTCTCCATAGCACAACCTGTGTGTGTGTATGGCAGGTAATAAGGGTAATAACTTAGTACCGTATTTTCAATCCAATATTGTCATAAATTATTCCGGCACATGGCGAGTTTCCATAATGGCCTAAACTGCTTTTCACGCCACAAAATTCCTAGAAAAAAGGATACTGAGAACATGACCTCGGTGTTCTTGGAGGTTGCTACAGCAAAAGTGACTACAGGATATCATTTGCAACGGAGGAACCCTGGAAACACCAAAATATGAGTTCCAACCATTGCGCTTTAATAAAATAAAAAATAAAAAAACACACACACCAAACTGCCTGTCAAACAGTGCACATATAAAAGATTATGCAAATATACCACAGATTTACAAGGTGCTTATCTATGGCGTAGGTTGCCTGTCATACTGCTTTATAAATAAGGCATTTATATAATACATGCATGTCACAATTTAATAGCAACTTTGTAATACTTAAAGGCCAACATTTGGACAAGTTGGTGGCCTACTATGTCTCGGTAAAGCTTAAGTATAGCATAGTCAAAGTTGAACAAAGGTGAACTTGGACATGCGAGTCTGCCGAAACAGGAAGCACACAAAAACTGCAGCTTTAAGAAGTACAAGAAGACAAACCCCCACACACACACGCTAACCACTTATTTTAGTAAGAAAACTATCCCTTTCTGTTCCAGAACAGCAAATCAAACAGCTGCTCAGAAAATGTCCCAACCTACTTGAACAGAGCAGGCATCTTGGCGTGTCTCATGGTTGGTTAAATATTTGCCAGCTGGGGTGCCTTTCTCTGCCGCGCGTGTGTGTGTGTTTGTGTGTGTGGTTGGCCTGCTTGTCATGAAAAGCACAGTTCAGGTGCTGAATCAATCATACATGTAGATAGAATCCAATAAGCACGGTGCGAGACTGCAGCTGGGGTCCACGGAGACAAGAGACAGAGAGAGAGCAGCCATGCCCATGTTGGCAGTGCTCGCTCTATCACCCCGTCTCAGCAGATGCCATGTTACAGAGAGGGTAATTAATAGCCCAGTGGGGCCTGGATGAGAATCGCCAAGACACTCTCCTACACACATACACACACAAAATAATAATGTCTCCATTTGCCCCCCGGAGCAGCTTTGTGCCAACTAGCCTTCACCTCATTATGCCAATCAAATCGACCAGGGGGTGTGGAAGGTTGGGGGGAGTGGAGGAGGGAGGGAACAAGCTGTCCTTTCTCATTCGGCCTCACTCACTTTCACTGCCCAAGTGTTAATTATAAAGAAAGATTTGATCTTAATAAGAACGTCATCACATAGTGCTGTCAGGAAATGGCCAAAGCACTGTGTTTCTTTTTCCCAATCATACCTTGGTTTGGTAATGAGCCGCTCACCACTCCTCTTCTTCCAAGAAGCTGAAAATGTTGGATTTAACAGCTGCCAGTTTGGAGCCACACACCCTGAGCTACAGCTGGGTTTTCACAGTTCTCTTTGCCTTTTCCGGCTAAACTATTTACAGTCTGGGTGCCAGCAAACTACTTTAAAATAATAACAGGGATTTAAGTGGAAACAATTTCACCACTGAAACTTTGTCAACTTAATATTTACTTTTAGCGCAAGAGTCCCCCTACCACTTAGAATTTCAATGTCTGTTCGATGTTAAGCGTTAAGTGTTACGTAGGACAAGATATATATATTTTTAGTTTACTTTAAAAACTGTTAAAATCAGCAGCGTTTTCCTACAAACTGATTCAAACTCTTGATTCTACCTGTGTTTTTTTATTGCGGACTCAAAAACTCAAAAAAGAAGAGGGAAAGTTTTCTTTCACGCCCTATGTATGTCTTGAAAATGTGACGTTGTTTGAATTATAGATTGGGAAGAATGCTGTGCATTTACCTCAAGCCTGATCATGCAGAGCCGGGGCAACATTTTAAACTTGCATTAATTCACAGCAGACAAAGTTAGCGACTAATGTTGAACAAAGCCAGATGGTGATGGAGGGTGGTGGAGACCAAACCAGAGCTTAAAAGAAGAAGGAATACCAGAAACCTTCTTCTTCTAGACAATAATGTGTAGGAAGTGTGGATTGTTTGCCCCGTAGTGGCCACAAATCAATTAATGTAGCTTTAAACTTTCAATTTTACATAAACATGTGATTTTACATCAACATGTGATTTTACATCATTGATATTTTTCACTTGCCCGTGGCCATGTGTGGTTAGGTTCAGCTATAATAGCTGAAGCGATAAACAAAAGCATACCATCTAAATCCTTTATTCCACAACATCCAAGTGCATGTATTATTTGCTACACCTTTGAATGACAACTGATCCCTGTACAGCTGGAAATTGGAGGGCGAAAAAATGTATTTTCTTACATTTTTCCTCTTTAAATTATGTGAGCGTTTTACATTTTCCCCTCAGTGTGTTCAGCATCACCACTACAAAGAACAAAAAAAACCCCTGACCTGTCGTCTTCAGGCAGCAGGGGAGGTATAAGGAGATGTACTTAGTGGCAGGCAGCCTCTGCAGAAGGTCTTCTTTGGTGTCAGGACAGTGTTTAGGCCGTTTCGGTAAACAGCATCGGTGCATTTCATCCCCTGTAGCCTCATTGAAATCAGCTTCTTAACACACACATCTCCATCCTCTTATTTTGTCACTGACCCAATCCTCCACCCAACCCCACTTCCCCCTCGCACCCGCTGCCACCACCAAACTTCCCCTGTGTGTTACCTGAGACAAGCAATTTACCTTTTTTGTTGTTTGCCTGACCTAGAGAAAACAATTTCAGAGGGGTCTTCCTGCGCTCTTAACAGCCCTTCGTTTGAACAGGTAAAGGCGACTGGCGTGCCACAATGGCTTTTTTTTCCTCCTAGAAGATGAATTGGCGAGCTGTCAGCTTCAGACAGGCCGAGTAGCAGTGTTTCTGTAATGGGACACTGGAAGTGTCTTTGATTAATGGAAGAGCCATACTGAGCTGTTAGGGAACCCGCCGTGGCCCAGCGAGAGCGATTGAGTGGCGGATACATGCCGACAGATGTGCGAGGGAGCGCGGGCCTCGATACCAGTTGAGGAGGAAGAAAAGGAGGAGGTGGAGAGGATAGAAAACAGTAGTCTGCCTGGCTTTCAGCCATTTTTAACCTGAAGCTTATCTTCCCATCTTCTTTCATCATACTGATTGATTTAGACCTGAATCTTGTCAATTGCTTCACTACAGAGCTACTTACATCTTTGCTTGCTTCGATGCAGCTCTGCAATCCAGTTTATTTTGATGTTTCAAAATGAATGAATGAATGCCAGCGAAAATAGGAAATGAGTTTAAAATATTATTATTATTATGTTTTAACATTAAGAAAAGAAATGATTTCCCTTGAAATGTGTTATAACAGTGCTTGAGCTAAAAAAAATCAATCAGGGAGAAATGACCATCAAAACACTTCAGACATATTTAACCGTTGCAACAAGGCTGCAAATTTAAGTTGCTTTCGTCCTTTGTGTCAGAGAGCTACGGAGAGCAGCCCTGCGAAGCCACAAAGATAAAGTCAGGGGACACCAGCCGTCCTCCAACTTTTGGAGAAACCCTTAAAGCCAAAGTCAAAAAAGAAGGATTTTGTTTTTGACTGCAGCAGAAACACCAACATCACATGCCACCGACTCTGTGCTGTTGTTGTCCCTTTGTCTATTCTGGTAGGAGAAATCTCAGCCAAGAGCGAGATGTTTCCTTTCTTCTCATCTCAAAATACATTTTGCTCAGCCTCTCATTTAGACTGTTGTCTTTTGGCTCCAGCAGATGAACACATCCAAAAAACGAGAACACTCCTTATGTACAGAACACAAAGAAATATTATTTTATTCCCCTGTTATTAACCTGAAACCCATCATTGCTGGGAAAAGAGGCACACTAGAGCACAGAGTTGTACTGTAAACAGGCAGAGTCTCTAATTCCTCCTTGTACAAATATGTCAGAATAAACACTTATCTTGGAGAACAGCTGAGTAGACTTATGTGGAATGTTTCCCCCTTGCAAAAGATAGCAAAATATAAATACCCACATTTAACTGCTCACTGATAAAAATGGAACAAAATCATCCATCCATGACGACTGCTGTTTACAAGACAGCAGGAACAGAGGGTTCCAGGCCGTGCTCTTGCTGCTTTTTGTTTGGAATAATGCTTGTTTATTGGGATTGTGGCATTGCTGTGTTTTAAATGGAAGGAAAACAGCATTTTACAAGGTAATTAGTCAGGCTATAATCCCACACTCAGTCACTCTCACACACACACACACACACTGTCTTCCTCAGAACACTGCAACCTCATACCATCATGTGACAAACCGCTTTTGTCATCCTTAATTCTGCCCGAAATGTGTCATGCACAAACCTCCAGGAACAGGATAAGTAAAAAATCCTGATAAACACATCAATCAGTACCTGCATTTTAATGTTGCATGACACTTTTCTAAGTTTTATTTAACCCCTCTTCCTGTTGCAACCTCATTATCAGCTCTAACAGGGATTGGAGGGATTTTCAGTGAGGGCCATGGGGGTTGGGGATGGGTGTTTATGTTGGCCCTTGTTTCCAGGAGCGGGAACCGTCCCGAGGGAGCGCATTCCTCACCCAGAGCACGACTAAAAGGTATGTGAACCATCTGGACAAAGCCATGAGCCACAATGGCCCTACACAGGTCCATCCATGTGGTCCGACGGCCAGTCAGCGCTCTCACACTGTCGGCTTTTTCATTCCCCCTGGCGCTGGAGGCATGGAGCTAGATACCCATCGGCTCCGCTATGGGCCAGCCATCACTTCCACTGTGTGTGTGTGTGTGGGTTCCGTGGTTCCTTCCTCTTGGCTCAGCCAGGGTGAACAGGGTCATTTGTGAGGCCCAATGTGATGCCCGCACGACCGTGTGGATGTAAAGAATGCTGCCTAAGGTCAACATATCATTATCTGAAGGGTCAATGAGACGATTGTTTCCTCATTCACTTGCTTTATCACCATTTCAAATCATCATATGACTCCAGCTCGCAAAAATGGCGTACATAACAGCAATGAATGCACAAGTGACAAACAAAATGCCTGCTCACCATTTTCTTGTATCACAAAATGTTGATTTTAGCTCATTTCTGCAGTCCCTTGCCAAGCTCTCTCACTCTCACACAGGAAATCACACCCGTATGGGTTTTTGGAAGATAAGTTAAAGTCTTGGTTCAACTAAATCACAAAAACAAATATTTACCTCTACTCATGAAGATAGTTTCGGATTACATGGGTCCGTATTTGAGATGTCTAAGATTTCTATCTCCACCCCAATACAATGTAGGTGAATGTTTATTTGTTTAGGATTTTTGTTTTATGGTGGAGGAAGAAATCTCAATTAGAGTAAGTAGTAAAGTAAAAATATCAAAGCACTGGTTTTGCGTGTTTCAGCCCGTTTAATGCAAATTGTCCATACTTTGCATCACAACTAACCGCTTTGCAAAGCATGCTGCTGTGTTTTAGAAATGTCAATAGGTTGTTCCTATAGTTCTAGGCATCTATTCATTTTTGTAAAATAAATATTGATAAATATTAATGCAAACTTGATGTTTAATTTGATAGATAAATCAACTCAAGCTAGTTTTAACAGTCTGCTAAATGATTTTCATACACTACAGAAATGAAGACAAACTAATGGCTGCAAAAACCAACCGGCATGGTCCTTCAACCACATGTATTGGTCTAACACTACAAACACATCAAGACCCAGTCTCACCAGACCATGAATTCACACACTGGCAGAGGAATCATCATCAGTGAGCCCAGTCTGATTGTTAGTTCACAGAGGGCTGCTTCAGACAGCCGGATGAGTGCTGTTCTGGAGCTGAGTGGTCTGCTCAGATAGAGAGCAGAGATGGAGCATCGGGGCAGCAGCACGGCAGCTGCGTCTAATAAAGAAACTGAATTTGATAATCAGCTGAGACAGTCAATTTGCTAATAAGGGATTCTAATTAATTAATCAATGTGCATTTGGTGGGAGCAGGCACTATTGTCAAGAGCGGTCAAGTGCAGTTTGCTGTGCTTCTCTTTCTCCCCTGCTCATTGCTTAACACATAAGTTGATTTCAATTTCATTTGGCACTGAAAATTTTCTCACTGCAGAGGGAGAGGGGAGGACAATTAAGTCAGTGAACACAGAAATCTGGACGTGCGCATGAGGATGTGCACTGTTACTGGCCTTCATTGGACTTTTCTGATTTGCCCTAAACACAGTGCATTTTGATTATTAAAATGCTGTTCAAGAACAATCATGAGTCAAGTCAAGTCTTTATTTGTACTGTTTCAATACACTTGGAAAAGTGTAGCTGGAACAAATATTTTTTTAACTAAAAGTTTAAAGCTCAGTGTGAGGAAACGTGTGAGGACTTAATCTTTTTGTCACTTTTTTAACTTTTGCTGATTTTTTCAATTCAGTATAAACTTGGCAAGCTAACCCACATATGGTCTAATGTAGATATCACCGGAACAAAAGATACGGGTTAAAGTGTAAAATATGTAAACAGCATGAACCATTACCAGTGACTTGAAAGTGATTGAGCAATGCAGTAACACTCAACAGGGCTCAGGCGTTAAATGTGATATGCACCAGTTGTCAAAACTATGGACCAAACACGATTTCTTCATTTGAAGTGTTGGTATAAATGGACTCGGCTTGAGGTTTTACAGTCTTGCATTGCATCTTGAAGCAATATTAACAACACACTTAACAGCTCCAGCCATGTTAGCAAAGCATGTGTTTGAAGTGGCAAATCTAAATCAGAATCTGCAATTTGAAAATATTTGAACTTTACTTGAGTATTTCTCTTTTTACTACTTTATACTTACTACTTATTTCCCAGTACTTCACTACATGTCAATATGATAAATACTGTACTTTTAACTACAACAGCTATAGTTAGTACTCTAGTTACTTTGCACATCCAGATTTAACATATGAGCAACTTGAAAAATATGATATACGTTATATATTAAACTATGCAGTAACACATAAATGGATAATTTAATACTTTGAAAGGGGGCATTTTTAAGAACAAGTACTTTTACTTATTTTAGTCAAATAGCATTTTGAAAATGTCGACTTAATGGAGTGTTTTCCAACTGTAGTATTGCTCAATGAACACTGGCACTCTTGCTGTACAGTCCAGCAATCCTTGTGTGTGTGTGTGTGTGTGTGTGTGTGTGTGTGTGTGTGTGTGTGTGTGTGTGTGTGTGTGTGTGTGTTCAGGTTGCCGTTGAAGTTCCTTATGTTGAAGGCACTAGTGCCCTCTAGGCGAAAACCAAAACCTCCGCCCACCTCCGCAGAGAGCAAATGGTTTTAATGTGGTTGACAAGAGAGAGGCAATGCACAGATCAAAAGTAAAGACCCTCTCCTGTTTTTGTCAGTCCTATATATGACCTTAAAAGACCCCCAGCCTCTCACATATGTTTCAGACACACAGAGAAGGGGGGAAAAGGAATTTATGCAAGTAGTGGCTGGCTGGCCCCAACTCCTGACATATGGCGTGGTTAAAATAAAATCACACACAAAAAAAAAAAGAAAATGTAGAAAAAGATGGCTGAAGATGTTTTTCATTTCAGTAAGTGGACCAGATGACCAGTGGGATACATCTTTAGCATCTGTGTATTTAGTACAAAGGACTGTATGCTTCTGAACTCTTATTTGGAGAAACACCAGACAGACAAAGTGCTGCAGAGCTGGAAGGGGAAGGAATTTATAGAGGGGTGGGGGTTGTCCTGCTGGTTGTGCTGGTGTTGGTGGGAGGGAAGGAGCCTAGTGGTGCCAGGGGTCAGAGGTCAGCTGCTAGCACTCAACAGCTGTCCTAAAAGCAGCAAAGATAAGGACTAAGAGCATCCTGTGTGTGTGTTTGTGTGTGTATGTGTGTGTGACTAATACCAGCCACTGGGCAAATAGATACAGTAAAACTTGACCAACTGGAATCTTACGGCTCCACCTTCCACGTCAAACAGGCTGAACACTTCTCAAACTTTGAGAGTCCTGAGAAAAGGAGTAGATTACCCCACCAAGGGGAGGGGCGAAGAGGGAGGTCAAGGCTTGACCGGTAGGCCAGGTCATTCATCAAGCACTAATGGCCAGAGCTTTATGCTGTCATGATGAATGACCTTTGCAAGAGAGAGACAACGCAAAGCTTGACCGCAAGACAATAGCATCGGCAAAGGCATCAATTCTTCACATGTCAACTGCGTTCCTAAGGAAGGTGGCGTGGTATATATGTGTGTGTGTGTGTGTGTGTGTGTGTGTGTGTGTGTGTGTGAGATGAGCACACGGTCTGAAAAAGTGTGTGTATCAGCTCAGGGCGATTGCTTATCTCCAGTTGTAACCGAACAAGCAGTTCTAGTGAGGGGACAGGTGGTGACAGGGTCTTGTTTAGGCCTGTTTTGGAGAGTTGGGTATTCTCTCTGACCTCACCCCAATGTGTCACCACTCAAACCTCCTGTGCCACCTTGTATGTGTATTGGACATCATTCAGGACCAAAGTCTGACAAATCAGTCAGTCTTTAGGCCAGTAATGGGCAGTAGTAAAGTTTCCCAGAAATGGAGGGTAGCTACTCTCAAAATAGCTTCAGTGTGTTTAGCATGACTAACTTGTAGTGTAGGGTTAGGGTTGCTGTAGCTTAACTACTTCTAATGAAGAGTAGCTTGTAGGGTTGGACCATCTCACTTATGTTTGCTCTGTAGACTGAAAGAAAATGTTATTTATTTAGTTATGGCCATTTACAGTTTTGGGGAAACTGGTCGGAGGAGGTTTTCCAGAAGCCTCTTCCTCCTCTGTGAGAGTTACCTCCTGAGCAGTTTCTTTCTTGCCTGGATCTCATAAGTGTAGTTACTGTCTGCAGGTAATTCCTCCTTGTGAGGGGAGGAACTCCAATCTAGTGATAAAAACAGAGCTGGCGACTGCACTGATAAATGTGCTTGATTTGATAAGGACATGATGTATTTGATTAGATAAAAGCAGAACAACTATTTAAGAATGGTCCCCATTTATCTTTTATGTTTCTTTCAACACTAGACTTTACTTGACTAGATAAATATCACACTTACAAATGCAAACTGCAGGGTCAAGGTCTGTTGTATTTTGGTCAAAGCTTTTGCCCTAACCAGCAGCTGAACTCTGGCAGTGTTAGAGCTGTGCACAAAGGAGGTATGCTCAAAATATGTCCACAGTTTCAGTTTCTGATATTCAGACAAATGTTAGTTAAACAAGACATTTAATGTTACCCATCTTGTCAAAATATCCATAACTTTAACCTTTTTTTGCATGAGAAGTCAGATGATCAGACAGGTTGTAAACACATCTACAATTATCTAGATTATCTAAAACACTTCATTTGGAGGTAAAACTGAAAGTGAGCACACCCAAAATAGTGACAATAAAAACTGTGTGTGCAGCACTACGGTAAGGATGGTAGACTCAAAGCTGAAGCAGAAGGTTGGTCTGTTAACTGTGATGGACAATGAATTTGACCATTCACCTTGATTTTCTCTTTTAAGTGATGTTCCCAGATCTCAGTAATTAAATCGATAGGTTTTTTATAAAATATGGTCAAAAGCTCTGGGGGGAAAACAGGAAGAGAAGTAGCTAAACATGAAGTTTAGCATATTATATCGCAGATGTGGAGCTGTAATTAACCAGAATTATCATTTAATCTCATACCAAACTTTTTTCTGGATTCAATTTGGATTTTGCAACTTTGTAAAAACTAATTGTATTTTAATAAATTAAAACAAACACAGGCTCTGGTGTATAGTGTCAGGCTCCCTCCCAGTTCCTTTATAAGCTGCCCAGTGAACTCTAATAAACTGAATGATGTGCAAAGGGCCTCTGCTAAGAATAAAACAGGCTCATGTGAGTGATTCCAAAGAACCTATCAAACAGAGCTGGAAACAGCTTCTCTTCCTCCATGTCAATATCACTTCCTCATTTTGAGGTCTGCACTCATTTCACCAGATGCTGAATAAGTTCAAATACCGCATGCCTGTGTTATTGTTGCAGGAAGTAGCTGCTTACTCACACACGTGCACACACACACACACACACACACAGTCAGATGTTTCTTCTGAGGTGATCTCAGTCCAGCCTGCTTTCTTATTGAAAGCGATACAATAAGGAATTGATTACAAAGAGGATTAATTCCACAGAACCCCCAAAACGGCTGTAAAAACAAACGGCCCAGCGTGGCCATGTGGATCCAGCCACCTTATCATTTTATTAAAATTACTCTGGACACATTTTTCACTCTGTGATCACAGAGCGGGCGTCGCATTTGACTGAGCAGGGCTTTTGGCGGGGAGTCCACCTCTCTGATGTGTTTTAATAAACACGACCTTGATTGTTCCCTGGTGTTATTTTGAAGCGTGGAAATGAGCCTTCTTTTCAATAGTCTCTGCTGGACTCATTCCTGTTGGCAACATCCCGATCCTCCAAACAAAGTCAGCACTGTGACTGGCACTGGCCATGTTAGACAAAACACGCCATTTTTAATTAGCGTTGTTAAAAAATAGAGGACGGCGGGGGAAATGGAAAAAGAGAACCTGTCTTACGACCTTAATTGGTTCATTCAGAATCACGTGCAAAAAAAAAAAAAAAAAGCCTGGCACACCTGAACTCGTTAAAGCAGTTCCTTTAAAATCTGTCTGCCATGTCCCTCCCTCCCTATTTTATGGGAACTGAATTATTTTTTTTTATCCTAGTAACAAAAAGGAGCCATTGCTCTCCAGCTACACTGACAGAAAACCTGACAGCAAGATGACGTCATATTTCAGACTGGACTGGTTCTTCCCTGCCCATCTTTGCCTTGTATGTCATTTTCAATAGCTTTGCTGGCATCAGATCACTCTACATTGTTATTGTTCCTTCTCGACATCAGACTGGTTCCACTTTACATATGTTCCATATTTTCCACTTGGTTACGTGCGGCAGGGCAAAGTATAATTCCATCTCTGATCTTCATTTGTCCTGACTATTTCTACTATACCACTAACTAATATCTTAGAAAATGTGAGCTACATTGCTTTTTTATTCTTAATAAAAATACCAGCACCTGTTTCTTTTTCCAGCTGACTTATTTGGGAAGATTACTACAATTAGACACTGCATGTCAAAATGAGATAAGTTTGTGATTGGTTGGTATTGGCACCAATATAAGCCTGGAGTTAAATTTATGGACTACAATTTAAATCGCTATTGCAGGTGTTCTCATGTGATTCGGCCCTACTTGTATCAACTTTGAAGTGCTAAAGCACATAAAAGAAGGCTCCCGGTATATGAATCCAGACAGTCTTCATATTGCCATACAGTGCTGCTCTTGCCTAAAGCCACTCACTGGTATCACTTGTAGGCGGACAGAGGATTCTGTTCCTACACCGCTGAGATGAATATCAAGACAGGTGCCGGCGACTGCACTGTATATTTCCCCTTGCTAACGCTTCCCTCCCTCGCTCATCATTCCTCTGTCACCTCACTGAAAGGTTGGTGTCTTTCTCTCTGAGGGTGTTTGCTCAGATGTGGGCAGCCAGGACACTGTGGCATGCCTGGGGCTTGCCAATGAGATTAGACGGTGACAGTGACACGGTGGCGCGGCCAAATGATCTCCAAAACCGCAGGCGGGGGCTGGAAAAGGGATGTTCTCAGCCGCGCACATGAGTCACTGAGGCCCTGTTTGCTCTTGCTCCTGTTTGTTTTTGGTGAAATCGGTGGCTTACTTGTTTTGAACAGAGACAGTGAGATGTAAAGAGCTGATCTCATTACGTCGTTTTTGGGGAAATATTAGATTATTATTGACTTATTTGTTTTTTTCAGTAAAAAAAAAAGTTAAACATAACTTATGTGGAGTGACATACATCATGGCTAAAAAGACCAGAACAATACCACAACAACAGGTGTTGAACTGTAAAGATGGATGCATAGATTTACTAAACCTACCACAAATTACAGCAAGGGCTGCTAAATTTGGCACCGCCACGTGTGTTGAGTGACACAGCTTCAGTGGCCAGTTTTCCACACTCAGTCCCGTAGTTTGTGGTCCTACATAAGAATGCTATCAAATATATTTAAGTGAAACATGAGGTTTTTAGTAATGCCATTAATCTATAATTTGGACAATGTAAAACATTGGTGCTAAATACTGAATGTGGGCAAACGCTATAAACTTGCAGCTATAAAAAAAGCCTGATAGTAGTGTGCTAGGGGAAATGTTAGGCAGTCACCAAATAAGGTAAAGAATCATATTCAGGGGACTGTAATCATCAACAGCAAATGCCATAGAAATCAGGTCCTTCTGGTTTCTGAGATACATTGCTGCTGATCAAAGTGTTAATGAGGAAGAAACTGGCACCAGATGAGAATCACTGGGTCACAAGTCATTCTCTGAAGATAATAAATATTTAGACAAAATGTTGTGCCAATCTGTGTGGTAGTTTCTCAGATATCTCTGCTCTGAACAAGTGTTGGACAGATGATGAAACAGACAAACTGTCCAACAAATGTATGCATACAGTCAGCAGGATTACGTGAAGAACCTGACTGGCACTTAGCACTTTTGGTTTGAAAAAGCAAGCTTTGCCATTGTTAACAACTGTAATTTCACTGTGATGCTTTACAGCAATGTGTGCGCCCCTTCTGCAAGAATGACTTTCCGCAAGGCCATAAGCACACACACTCAAGAGCCCTATTCAGAACATTTAAAACAGCTTCTGACACTTTCATTTGTACAATAACACATGAATGATGCTTTTCTTTTCTGAAGCCATGAGTGGAGAACTTGATGTTACCCTCCTCTTTGCCCTCCATGTAACTCGACTCTTGGATAAACATTAAATTAAACACTGAAATGTAAGTGTGTTTTTTCACTATAGCCGATCAGCATCACTTCAGTACTTTGCATTCAAGGCAATTTCAGTACCGTCTCTTTTTTAGGACAACTACAAAACACTCCTTAAACTGTTAATCACATCCAAACAGAGAAAAATGGTGACAAACATAGCTTCAATAACTACAGACCAGTGTCCTTGCTTTCTACAACATAAAACAATTATTTCAATACTTTAGTGGTTAAAATGTTATTTACATAACAGACACCTGTTTGTTTGCTGGTAATGAGTCAAAGATTAAGAGGTTAAATGTGAAGTCCCACAAGGGCCGGTACTGGGCCCAAAACCTTTTATTTGATATATTAATGAGAGAAGTGTCAAGTTTTTCTGTTTGCAGACAATAAAAATTTATTTTGTTCTGGGCATTACTTAAAGAGAATTACAGATTAATATAGCATTTTAATGGTCAAAACTAAGAGGTGGTTTGATGAAAAAAAATTACTTTTGAATTACGACCTCTGCATAGAATAAATATAAAAGCCACTTAGAATACATGTGAGGAGAAGGGCGACACTTTGCCTTTCAGTCCCTATTAATAAATGTTGCCAGATGCTAATGACATGACTAACATAAAATGAGAAGTTAATTCATATAGTGTGGACCCTGTCATGCAGCCCAAGAACACCAGTTGTGGACTTGATCACTGTGCATGCACATGTTTTGGGACAAATCTGCATGATCACAAACAACTGCAGCTTGTAAACCTGGGCTGATCATATCGTAATCCTAGTTTTTATAAACTTTTTACACGCCTCTCTGCATGCAATCTCAGACAC
>JAVQJL010055584.1:0-17349 GCA_036024295.1 Nannoperca obscura | reverse complement strand
ATAAGTTCATTAACACATAGCAGCAAAAGAAAAGATATCAAGTCAACTCTATTCTCATTCTTGTATATCCAGCTGAGTGTAAGAACACAGGTCAGACTGTTCTTAGTTTCCAAAACAAGTTGTCTCCAGTTTCTAATCGACCAGATGTTGTCTTTTATGACAGAGTTGATACAGACACAAATTATCCAAGTGCAGAGAGTACACATCAGACATCTACGTACAGTAATTGCAGCAAAGCATATTGAATCATAAGAAATGTGATAAAGAGAAATTTTGCCACCACAAACACCAACCCCAGCACTGGAGTGGGGCTCACGCTTATTTGCATATAGTCAGGGAAAACCAAGATGGATGCAATCAGCTTTGGAGGCTAATGGAGACACCCATGTAAAAGTCTGAACATAAGTGTAGGAAATTACATCTGGCTTATATATATGAAACACTTGACTTGTGTAAATGGGACAAGGAAAACAGATTCTGGCACTGGTAGAGCAACAAGAACACACATGGACAGATAAACATGGTGTCTAAACTTTAACACCTACTTGCCCAAAAACAAAGAAACTGGGCTGCTAATTATTCAGCCATGATTTGCTGCTGTGTAAGATAGCATTACTGTAAGATTGCATGACTAACATTGTTTCCAAATGAAACATTATTCATTAAATGTTTAGTTTGTGTATCCCAACTCAATTTGGCACTGTGTTCAAATTGTCACGTGAAAAAGCTGTCAAACACTGAATTATTAGACAATTAATACAGGTAGACAGGTGTCTAATAAATATCACCAGCTGAGACATTTACTTTTCTTACATCTGAGTGGGAGTTAAAGTAGATTCACACCACTTGTAAACAATAGCTCTTCAAAGGGAAACACCTATTCAGACCATTTATATAACACATATTTCTTCAAGTAGCTAACTAAAGTGTTGCAGACATGATGTGAATATGCTTAGATACATACTAAACCTGCAGGCAGTATGTGATACCTGTCCTCAATGACCAAACGAAGTGAAGAAAGATGAAAAATAATAATAACAGACTGCTGTTATTTCGAGAGGCAGAACTAGCACGTTACGATAATGGTACTCTACTGTCACTATAACTGTGTCCTCTCACTTGTATGAGAATACCTTTTCTTTTGTATGCAGAGTTGTATAACCAGCATGGCATTGACTGATACATGCTCCCTTTGTAGTATTGTTTGGCAGATTGGCAAGGCTATAGTCTGCAAAATGTTGTTATTCAATCCTCTTACAACAAGGACGCCTACTGTGCCCCTGCATCTAGATGCACAGACCTTCTCATAGGACAGCTATTGAAAATCATTATAATTACTGTGAAAATAAAGTTTAAAATAAAATAGAAATATATTAATTTATCATATAGTATTTTACATCATTCTTATGTGAGTGTAGATAAGATATTAAATGTTATCAATGTGCAGATAGTGTTAAGAAGCTTTTATCAAGGAATCTTTTGATGTGCTGTTATTATCTAACATTTTTATTTAACATCACGTTCTTGGGGTATTCCTTCCTCTACAATGTTCAACACAATTAGTTTATGTTGCTCACCATGTACTTCAGTACAGTATTATCTAATACTACTCACAGGACCAGTATTTAGTTTGAAATGCCAACTTGATCCTGCAGACAGATCTGCTCCCCAGGCTTTAATTCGTCTGTGAGAAATGAACAGTACTTGCTTAATTTGAATCAATAATGCGATATGGGGAATATACTAACACAAAAAATATAAGGTTTGTTAATATTGATTAGCAAATGTTCTGCTACCCCTTTAATCCACAACACGTATCAATGACCAAAGGATTTCAAATATGTACAGGCAAAAAAATGACCTCTTGAATTCATCATCATTCATCTCTCTTTTTCTGCCATGTTACTCCAAAAGACCACCACCAACAAACTGACTGGATTTGTGTATCTCTGTCTTATGCCCAGCATGTTTTTATCCATGCTTCCAACTTGGCTCTGGGGACGGCAATGTTGGTTAGTCAGTGGGTTGGTCCTCCACTTTGATCCAGATGGAAATATCTCAACAACTATTAGTTTGATTGCAATCAAATGTTGTACAGACATGATGGTCCCCAGAGAATGAAGCCTAATGACTTTGATGATCTTATGACTTGTGCCATCTTACGGTTGAGGGAAATATATCAATAACTGTTTGGATTGCCTTGCAATTTGGTACAGATGTTTAGTGTCTCCAGAGGATAAATCCTATTGATTTTGGTGATCCTCATCTTAACACATAATTTAACCCCAGGCTAAAAAGCAGTGTTTCATTGCCCTTTCTGGTTGAAATTGAAAAATAAAAAGTATGTTTACTATGTAATTTATGGTGTGTTTCTTCTTTTTTCTTTTGTGGAACGTAAAAAATCAGTTTCTGGGAGACAATAAGATTTTTCTAAATCTTAACTTGAATACTTACTGCAAAATCTTTACTGCAGTAAAGAGGGTTTAAAATTGTTTGGAAGCGTTTCTTTTTCAATGTACATGTGTTTTTTCTGCAGCTTTGATATTTCTGTATGCCACTTTTGCATTACTATTTTCAAAACATACTTTAGATCACGTAAGTTATATTTGCGTGTAGTTTAGAGTTCACACTTTCCATGAAAGTTTTCCACTTCTTGAAGATCTTCATCTTAATTGAGGTCATGCCATAGTCTTAAATTTCCTTCTGTGCATAACAAGGATTTGTTCTTGCAGCTTTTTTAGGCTATATGGAAAATCTACTCTGGGCCAGTCAGGCAGACAGCCTGAACGGCAGTGGATGCTAAATGTTGTGCTATCACATTCTGGGTTTACCTCATTTTAACAACTTACTTAGATGCTAAATAAATTAAGCAAGTTCTTTGAACACTGTGAACTCAAACTGACCTTGTTTTCATGGGTGTTTTATTTTTCTTCTCAATTTGTTTTATGAGCTTTATAGTGATAAAAGAACTAATGGATTACTTCAACGGTCAGATTAAATAAAAGGATCGCACAAATCCAAGTTAAAAGCTAAGTTTTCATTGCAGGATTTTCTTACTGACCCACAGTGTGGTCTGGGACATCATCTACAAATCTGAGTAAGTGAGTCGAAGAGTGGAAGAGTCGAGTTATGCTTGAATTTTGTGATGATTGGCTATTGATGAAATTACCTTGAAGGTGGGGGCAGTGGGACTGGGTTGGAGATGTAGGCTAGTAAAGGCAACTGAATGCATCTAAACTGATTTTTGGTCCTCTAAGCACAAACAAACATTTTCCTTTGACGTTTTGTTTACTAATACAAGCAAGGGCCAATGTCTATCTTTAACTAATTAGCTTTTTAGCAAGGGCTTTGGTACATGTCAACACCTTATGCAACTACATTAATGTGCTCACTTGAGAATGAAGGTTCAGCATATTGTTTACAATGTACAATGCCTCTTGGTATTTGCCATGCATACATTTTCAGAGATTTATTTGTTGTGCTGTAGCTTTTTGTTTACTATTATTCTCACACTGGTACTTGTAGTAAGCTATTTTTATAACTATTTATTACAGAATACTGGTTGTACATTATGTATTGTATTTTGTGTGTGTCTGTGTATATATATATATTATAATATATTAGCAATATAACAAAGCCCTCATGCTTTGTTATATTAAGATAGGGGAGGATCAGAAAGATGTTTTTAGGTATTTATTGTTTACTCAATGTAAATATCAATTTGAATTAGTTTATATTTCCCTTGTATTAGTATTTGGAGTCAGGCAGTTTTTAGTATTCATAAATGTTCCATGTAGTTGTTATATAACTCATTTCCAGAAAGTATGAATGAATAACTGGGTTTCAAGTAAAGTTTTAGCCCATTTGCAAAACAGTCATCTAAAATAGGGACTTAAACCAAACTCCCACCATGCCATTTACAAGGTTCTGAAATCATGTTCTAATGTAATTCAGTCTGTGAAAGCAATAATTATTTTCAATTAATTACGGTTTCACCCCAAAATCTTTGGGATTGAACATTAGTCTGTCAGTTTCCAGAGTGTGTGGTGCTCAGTTCCCTTTATTAAGCCTGTTAGATTTAAATTGCTGCACATATGAAGGCTTTTGAGAAAGTAATGGCATAATGAGACCTTTCACCTTGGACTGATGGGAGAAATGAATCCTGAAAGTGGCAAAAACTACATTTGATTGACAGGTTAATTAAAGATCATTTCATTGTGTGCAACTGCCAGTTTATGCCAATATGAGGGAGCCTTCAGGACAAAACAAATTTCTCAAAATACACAGGATTATAATATCTATAAACACATTTTTCTCCCTCTAAAATTACTAATCAGGAAATGTAAGTTCCCTTGATGTAACTCCTGTTTGCCTGTGATCACCCAGTAAGAGACATCAATAATAAGGCCCTGCTCAGCAACCTGAGAAATATGCATGCACTGACAACCCAATTTGGTGGTTGCATGCCCTTTACATTTTCATACATTCTCTACCATCTGATTGATTTCACAGTTTGTTGTAACCAGAGGCGAAGGCCGTAAGGGATGTTATTTGTTATACACTTGGACAAAAATTCCAGTTTTATAAGTTTGTAAAATCCCTTTACTTTGTTTCTGAAAATACAGAAACACAAGCACATCAACACAATGGAGCTGCATACTGCATTCTGCTATCTAGGTCCACTGAATGACGCATTTGCCCTCTAGTTTCTTACCCAATGGACCCCTAAGCTTCCCAATGTGCCTGTGTGAGCTTTACTCACTGTAACCATAAATTTAAATATTGTAGTAGCTATTGCAAATGAATAAATATGAGATTACATTTGAACATAAAAATAAACAAAAATAATAATACATGAGAATGGGGAGTGTCTAGTGGCTATTAATATGTCCAACATTACTGTGGGTCCCATATAAGCACTTCTAGATGGACCCAAATATACAATGATGTGCACAGCTCTTGTCTGGGGAAAAAAGGTTATTAAACAATGGAGCATTAGCTGCCACAGGTCCCCCTGCTATCCAACTACTCACCTGTGCCCAAGAGAAAACAGTAAAAACAGGTGTGTCAGCATGAGTGTGAAAGAGAAGTTAATGTGGTCTAGTTGCAAGGACATTCATTGAAACAGTTAAAACAATTGAAACTTGTTTAACCCCTGAAGCTCAAACGCTGTCACTCAAAACTGCTCCTGCTTTTTATTCATTTGAATGACTTTTATTTTTAGCTTTGCAAAGTCGAGCACACCTCCCTTCAGGATTCACTGCGTAAGCTGCACAATGCATGGTTTGACATCCAAACTGTTATTTCAATGTCATCAGGCAAAAAAGCACCATAATGGTTTCCGAATGCACAAGTACAAGACAGGACAATGCCCCCTGATTTCCTGGGGACCAGATAGTACATGGAATAAAACCCCATCTGCACCTCCTGGGGAAGAATCTCAGTGATGGCTTTCATTTCCTCTTCCAATACCTTTATCTCAACATGGTTGGAGAACAGTGTGGAAGACAACCCATAAAGAAGCTGAATTTGAAGTTTATATCCTCTTCTCAGTGTCCTATCTGGCCAAGAGAAGAGCACAAACCTCCAGCCCCACAAAGTGATGCTCCGAAAGTGGGTGCACAGTGGGGTTAGGAGTTCAAAGCTCTGTGGGCCCACCTGTCGTCTTCCTCACACTAAGAGGGAGACTCATGGAGGTCTTGGTAAAAAGGATCACTGCAATAGGGTAGCGCAGATAGAAAGATTTACCATTTACCTCTCTCTCTGAAGCATAGTCAGAGAGGAAGTCACTGCCACAGAGGATTAATCCTGCACAGTTCTCATTGTAGGTTTGATCTTTGCTTCTGATCGAACATGACACAGGCACCCCTGGGTGCAAAGTTCCCCATTCCAGCTGGAATGCCTATGCTGACACATTGTTCTTTTGCAAATGATAGTGAAGGCCTGAGACATCCTAAAAGTCCAGTCACACCAGCATTTATTACAGTCAAATTTCAGACCAAAATCAACTCATTTCAATACAATCACTGCGATAAATTGAGGCTTAATACATGTGCGCTGTGCTTTCACGTATAGAGATCAACTTTAGTGAATTTTAATATGCATTGACACTGACCAATTTCAGAATTGTCGGACAGAGTGCTGAAATTTACTGGAACAAGGAGACACAAGAGTCTAAACATGGAAGAAGCTTTCATATTAGCTGTGTCATACCATCCAATTTTGTATAACCCCCCTCTGCCAAGATATAAACTACTCCACAACAAAGATGTGGAGATGTGGCTTTACAGTCAGTTGTGACATAGGAGTGAATGGTATGAATAGGTTCCCTTGAAATAAATGTCTTAACTTACTGTGAATGTTGGAGTACAAGAAGCTACTACGTCTCTACACCAAGAGTCCAGCACCAACTATTTTGCAATGCCACATGAAAGACTTTAACTCTGCAACTTCCTAGTGTGGCCTGTCATTAAGGCTGCCACTTTAGTCTGAAAATCAACAATGTCTTTCTCAGTCTCCCGATAGTCCCAATAGAAAGGCTATGGGTGGCCATCAAAGGCCAGACTGCTAGCTGGTGTTACATCTTTGCTGTGTCTCAAATTGCATAGCTCCATTCTTACACTTAATATTTTGATCGCATAAGTGCATTCACAGTGACAGTTATGGCATAATTCAGAAGACTATGAGTACCCGGAAGATGGACTTATAACACTCAGAAAATTCAGTGGGGAACGCTGCTCACTTCTCGTCCTAAATGGTCGTAATTTTGGCTATGTAGGGGAAGGGGAGGGACCACAAGCATATAAAAACGGCCGCCACGGTGAAAGTGAAAGCACATTCACTTTTTATATAACTGAATTAAAGTCAAGTGAGCAAACAAGCTGAAATATATTTTGGCATGTGACATTTGCGGTAAAATCTTGGCGATAATGCTCTGCCCGGTTGCAATTTGCCATTAAAAAGAAGAAGATGCGGTCAAAGGTTGTATTTTTCTTCTAACAAACATTGTCATGGTCTGTAGATGCACACACCTTCCTGAGGAGAGTTCTAATCAGTCAACGTAACTGAAAAGACGTGTAGGTGCACCATGGATGTGTAAGGGTTGTAACGTTAAGATGTGGGTTTTGTTTTGTATTCTAGACCTGAGGTGAATGTTAGAGCACATTTGTATCCACTACTTTACTGCACTTAAGCACTTAAAGTGCCTTATTGTGTTTATTTTCTCATACAGTAAATACTGATTACTGTGTTGCAAAATAAAGGCAAATGTGATTGAACTGCAACCAAATCAAAAGTAGTTTTTTATGTAATTGAGGTATAAAGTGATAAAGTGATTTTTTTGTTCCGTGCTATTGTCCAATCCAACACACAGTGTACACAGTTTTATCACAGTCAATATAGTTGTTGAACTAAAAGGTTTTCCCGCTTTTAAACAAGGAATGGAATTAGACCCAAAAATGACCACTTAAACAAAAACATCTTTAATTGTTGGGTGTAATAAAAAGACAGACCTCTTGGGTCTTCTCTTAGGACTTTTTGGGGGGAAATTTGGTGATGTAACTATTCATGGACCAAACAACAGACACTGTCCAAGAATATGTTATAAGAATCGCTCCCATTTTTACACTCACTGATGCTTAGTGGCACTCTGTCTGTGAAGCTCTAAGAGGAATGATTGTTCAAACTGGTGACAGCGTTTGTCCTTTGTGGCCCGTTGAGGTAGTTAGAACAAACCATGCCAACAAACACGCTGAAATATTGAAAAAAGGTGAGAAAAAAGCACATTCGAGTTGTTTTTACATAGAAAATCATACAAAGAGATACAAACACAGCTATGTCTGTTAGTCAGCTGTGGGCCTCTCTGCACTAATACAATTATTTTTCAATGGAAAGAATATTCTCTTGCAACTTCCTAACAATTATGAGCGGTGGGTGCTGTAAGTTAAACACTTTTTACTTGAGTAAAGGTGCTATGCTTCAACAGGGTTTTCTGTGGTTGCATAGCAACAGTGGTGGCTGAGACTCCTACTTTTGCCATCCTATTTGGATGAGAGGTTTTGTGGGGTATTATAGAAACCCTTTCTAATGCACAAAAAAGTAGTAAGCTTTAATATCAGAAAATCTGAAACATATAAAAGCTCTATGAAAGAGAGTAAGAATGACTACACTTTTATCACAGTCACACATACACAAACTCTTTACAATAGGTTTTTATGTTTTTAGTTGTTTGCTGTAAAAGTAAAGTCCACTGGTTATAAAATCCACTTCACCACCAACAGCGACAGCGTGTCTCTGCCTGTTTGTCCCCAGAATAATGCATCTGTCTGTGGATAATGAGCAGCTTACTGCTGCAGAGCATACTTTAGTTTGGGAAGCATTCATATAGAGCATTAATACTAACGTTTTTTCTGTCTGTGAAGTCTTCTCTCAAAGCATGCTCATGCCCCTATTTCCAACTGTTTACACCTACAAGGGCAACTGTGCCAAAGACATTTGAAAGTAGCTGGACCCAGGCCTCATTATGGCTCCAGACAATGCCATCATTAATGTCCAGCAGAGTCTTCACACTATGAAACCAAGCAGCTCCTCCAGATGGCTCTCCAGTCTCACCTGGCTCTGCCTGTGCATCTCTCAGCACTCCTACAGGCGGTGGGAAGCAGGCCAGAGACCCACATCCTTCCAGGAAAAGAGAAAATGTTCAGCTGTGGAGTTCAAACCCAAGGCTGTGTTTTAAATTGCATACTAATGCACTGCCTACTAAACGAATGACTAAGTATTGCCATTACTAGCATACTATTCACACTGAAGTATACTCAAGCAAGCAGTCATGGGACTGCATCGCATGACTGACTGTATCGATCAGAACATTACTGGTCCGAGATTACTTCTTCCACTCACTGTAATATTTTCCAGTATTATGTTAAGGCAAATTAAAATTATTTTATATTTTAGTATTAAATATGTTTTCTACAGTACAATATATATGTGAGCTCTTACGCTATACCTTTCAACTGTACCCTAACGTCCTGGGTCCTGAGTAGCTTCTGTTTCATGTTCACTCTCCATCATTCATAATTATTTTACCGCCATTACACAGACTGAAGAGACGCAATGTATCTTGGGGCAGTTGAGTATGTCAAGTAAGCTCACATGGCATACTCAGAAGTTTCCGCTAATCTAGTATACATCTGGGTATTTCTTGTACACAAAATCCACATACTATGCACTTGGAACACACTACATATTCAATTTCATATCACTTATGATAAATAGAGCTGTGGGAAGGAGGAGAGATGAGTAATTAAAACCACAGCTAATAAAGAGAATATTTAGGGGAGTAAAGGTCCTCTAACAAAATACAGTATTTGTCCAAGGTCAGCTTTGATCTGCATGCAATAATATTAAAAGACCTCATAACGAGTTTGAGGGTTGTTTCAGATATTTCTAGGTAGTCAGAAGTAATGATTCCCATCTTTGACATAAAGTTATTGAGCAAACCACTTTGAGGTTTGTGGATAAATAAATGTTAGTAATAAAAAGGAAAGGCTTCAACAGCATCCTGTATTAGTGGCATATACATTTTATATTCTCTCTATCAATCTATATATCTATCTATCTTACATACATGCTATTTGTTTATTATATACTGTAAATCATGATGTCTGGTGAATTTTAGAAAACACGGCCCAAAAAGTGTGCTCTCCAAGATGTTAATTTCTGTCTTGAGCTGTATTCATGCCTCTCCAAAGATACATAAGTGTCTCTGTGAACCTACACAGAGAAGGGTGTTATCGGTAGGATCACAGAAGCTGGCAGAGGGGCCAATGCGCATACCTCCGAAATTATAACACATTGTGTGGAAGCCAGCTGACTGATTGATTCAACTCATGTTGGAGGCAGGCTCAAAATGTAGGGGGAAAATATGTAAATGTTATAGTGAATGTCTCCAAATGACACCCATGCAGGCTAAACTCATGCAGCCTGGAGAAGCATGTTCCGTTAAACGTTGCAGAGAACTTGAAAGCTTGAAAGGGGTAGAAATGTCATCTTGCCATATGTAACTACTACTCATGAAATCACAGGCATCTAATGACATCTTTAACAAGGAAGCATTAAAAATGCAATTGGGGCTCGAGTGACTTCCTGCTGGTTCCCCTCAGATATGAATGAAAATTTTCTATTCTGATAATACAAAGAGTCACTTAAAAATGTTCAGAAAATATTATAAATTGTTTAAAGCCTTCTTTTTTTGTAAATATTGTGTACATGACCTGCAACTTTAGTCACTATGTCAAAATTGCCTTAAAAGCAGCCCAATTAGTATTAGCTGCAAATGATTCTTATCAGTAATAGATAAAGATGACCAGAATACATCTTTAAATGTACCCAGTAAAATATGAATGTGTTTATGTTTGGATGCAATTCACATGCCACATTCCTTTTTCATTGCCTGCAACAACGTTAGTAGCAGCTGGTGCCAATTCCAATAAAATAAAACATTATTTTAAACCAATGTTTGTCAGACCAGGAAACAGCTATCATCCTTGTGTTGTGTTTCATTCTAATATTTAATAGTGAAATTGTAAATCACCAAGAGGCCTTTTAATGACATTGGCCAGCTGTTGTCACACTATATGGGTTGTCAATAGCCTCCACACACAAATAATGCTTCCTGTTATTTACTGTACTTGTTTTTTCTGTGTAAAGCATGCTGTGTTATAATGTTCTGTTGGTGACTGATCTAATGTGCCCTGCTCACAGGTACCATTTAGTAAATTGAATGTACTGCATAGATTTTGTTTTTGAGCTGAAACTGGCCCTTGTGCCAGCTCTCAAGCCAAGCTGGTTAATCACACTCCCACACATTGTGCATTCTGTTAGGAACAACAATTATCATCTCTGCAATGAGCTGCTAGATATTGTTTTTCTTCTTGGAGATTTCTATCAACAGGGAGCGGAGAATTGTGTGGGATCTTAGTGAAACTGGTGATGATCTCCACATTACAACAGTTGGCTCTATCTAAATTGCATTCAGATCAAGATTGGTTTTCTGAGGGTGCATTAAACTGAATATTGAGAGCAGTCACCAAAAAATGCTGAGGCATCTTCTACCATTCAGAAATCTTTTTTTCAAACTCAAATGTATAATAATTTTGTTCATCACCCCTGAAATGGCAGCAATTTATTGTAAATGTATGCAATTTACTCCTCTAACTAGCAATTCTCTTAACCTGACCTTACATAATCAAATGTGATATGTTAATGTATACAACAATTACACTGGGACATTGGCCTTTGTAATGTAAAATTAAATACCTTACAACTAATTATAATTTCAAGGTGATATACTGGACTGGGAAATATAAATGGAATGTGAGCATAGTTTAGACACAGCATTTCAAAACTGTCTGCTGTGTGATTCAATCGTTTCACAAGACATAGCATTGTATCTGCCTCACTATGAGTCATTATCTCCACAACATATATATGTCTGAGAGTAAGTGTGCTGTGAGTGCTGGTTCATTGGATTCCCTGATGGCTGACGTGCTGATTTACTACTGTCAGCAAATTGTGCTGCCCAAGCTAAACCCAGTTAATTCTGTTATTTTGTTCACTATAGCGGCTAATTTAAACATACACTAGTTCTGTGTAAGCACTCTTAGTTCTCTCCTGTTAGCGACTTTCCATCAATCCCACAGTTGTTTAAACGCTAGTTAGTTGCTTGCAACTGTAGTTTATCTTGTAGCTCAGTTAACAATGGCTTGGTGTGTCAAATATTTAGTTATTCCTCTGCCTCCTTTAGCGATAATGGTACGTGTAACAAATGGAGTTTATTTATTGTGTTGCAAGCGAGGCTCAATGAGTTAGAATCGTGGCTCCGCACCATGGAAAGTCAGTCAGCTATAGCTGGCAAGCCCCGAGCCGACCACAGGTAGCTTCTGTTAGCCGTCTCCTTGTAACTCCAGCCAGGGAGGCTGGGTGACTGTCCAAAAGAAGCATAGCCCCAAACCAAAGCCCACGGTTCACCACCAACCTGTTCACGTTTCTAACAGGTTCTCTCCACTCAGCAACACACCCGCTGAGAAACCAACTCTGATTTTTGGCAGCTCTATTTTGCGAGACTTGAAATTAGTGATACAAGCGTCCCAGGGGCCAAAGCGGACGACATTGTTGCATGTCATCATTTCACCGCTGGTTGTCGAGGTGGTGTCCAGGTAATGATGTGGGCTTTGTAGATAATTGGTGGACTTTCTGGATCCTTCTGATTAGGAGAGATGGCACTAATCACACTTTGGATGGGTCTGGTCTCATATCTGGTTCATTAGTGGCCCATGGTTCCTTGTGTTTCTAGAGTATCTAAAAGTAGAATGGGAGTCCTGAGCCACCCCTTAGTTATGCCACTATAGACCTAGATTGCCGGGAGACTTCCTATGATGCGCTGAGCTCCTGTCTCCTCCTCTCCCTCTCCATCTGTATACAGTCATACCCCATTAATGCTTGTTACTAACTCTACATCTTCCCCTAGTTGGTGGTTGTGCTCTCTCTCTCTCTCTCTCTCTCTCTTTCTCTTCTGTTGCTTTCTGCAGGTATTTCTGCCTCTGGAGCTGTAGAGTCTGGATATTGTTTTTTCTATATTTTTTAATATTAACATCAATTCCATTACCACAACTAGCACTTTACATCTGTATGTAGAACTGCACTGTACTAATGTATGTTGTTCAGTAAACCAGTGCACACCACCCCCACATTTTTTTAAACTCCAGATACTGCTACAGAAAGGGATCACACTAGACCACAACGTCACTTATGACCATTGAGTCCTCTTTGCACCCCTTTCCAAGGTTGGAATTTGAATTTGAATTGAAATCACTGGGCCGCTAAGCCCTGCTGGTGTGCTATGGAGACTTGAATCCATAATTTCAAACATTATCGTAGACACCCAACACTTCAGAGTTTACTTACATTAGCTTCTAAAATTATAAATTTCACTGCTAACACACAGACATGTCAACTGTACAACTCTGTCTTCTATGAATTATGTTCCTATTTATCTAATTTGCACTTGTTAATAGGTTTTGGAGTAAGCATAATGCAGTCTAGGCTACATTTAGACACACTGACAGTGGCGAGCTTGCAGATACATTAAATATCAATATTTTCACATTGTGTAGTGTGACGGCCTCCAGGCCTGGTGGTTGGGTTGGGGAGTGGTTGATTGGGTAATGGCTGGCACCTGGGGAGGGGCTGACTGCTCATCTATTTGTATGGGAGCTTGAGCAGTCAGTCGCTCTCTGGATTCCTTGGCTGGTTTGATTTTGGGTTAGCTTAATTGGTTTAAGTTGGTCTGTTAGTTGTGTTTTGACACTCATTCATACATGCAAGACATTACTGATACACTGATGAAATTGATTGTTTTGTTTCTTAAATAAATTTGTTATTATTTTGGGAACAATGTGTGATCTCCACCTTCTTTTGTCCTTCCTTGAACTGGGTCGTGACAATAAAAATAGAATCATCATGCAGCAGTCAATGTGTAGTAGTAAACACAAAATTTGTCCTTTTACACCTACTGTTGTTTCATACATTGTTATTATAGGCTACTGTACTGCTTTCCTTATTTTACACAATACATAGAAGTCATGAACTGTTACTGTAATAGAAAAATACTTTGAAGTGGGTGACATACGGACGACTTAATTGAAAACACTGCAGTAATTTTTCACCAAAAAAAATGGTAGCAGCAGCTGTAAACTTTGGCAGTGTTTCCTCCTGAGTCAAATAATTATAAATGATTCTACCAAATAGATACGATGATTCAACTCCAACAGAAATAGCTGCGGTTGTAAACAGTATGTCAAAGTATATATGGTCTAACTTTAATCTGCAACATGAAATAAAGGAATTAAAAAAAAATATATTATTTCCCTTTGTCTCGTGATCATGACTTAAACTTACACTTATTTTTATAATAATGATGGATTAAAGGACAACATGAAAACAATGTGACAATGTGAAAGTGGTCCCTCATAGTGACGAACCTAGAGAGTCAGCCCAATCTTAAAATCCCCTTGGTTTTTGGAGTTTTATAACAAGTTTCAGCTCTGGTTTAGCTGTCGAGCAGCAACTTTACTATTTTGTCCACTCTTAGCGCTCTCTTTAGCGTCATTTTTGGCCGCAGCAGGAAGCAGTTTTCATTGAAAAAGCTAATTAGCTGATAAGTTGGTGCATATAGCTGCTAAAAAGCCAGATATTCAATGAGGAGTTGGTGGAGACCAAAAATAGAGCTTAAAGAGAGTGAATATTGGACTTCCTCACCAGCTTGACACAAACATGACTCCAAATAAAATATAATGATTCCTGGTTGTGTAAGTAAGCAACAGTTTGTCCAACAACATATCAACTTTAATTGTATTTTATATTTATTTATATTGATTATTAGCATTACTATTATAATTATGAATATAATTATTAATATAAGAAACTTTACTTTTTATGTCACATTACAAATCAAAACTACCTAATGTCATTTTTTGGTCTCAAAAATCCTTTGAGTCTCAGCCAATAATATTTTTAAGTAAAAGGAGAAGGGGAGTTTAATCTAAACAAACACCTTGTTCATATGTGAGCCAGGGTCACACCAAGTGTTCACCCCACAGGCTCTGTATAATTGCCTTTATGCTCATGCCTCTGCCAATAAAAATACCCAGCAGTGACTTTGGATTGGCAGCAAGCGTAACTCCTCTCAGATCTTGTAACATATGAGCTTGTTGGAGCGCCGCTGCAGATTCCCCGAGCATCTATTTTTGATCCTGTTGCCGAAGTGGGATATCAAGGCTAATTTGAATAAGTGCCACTGTTAGTCAGACCATCAACATCAGCATGAATGCTGCAATGCTGTTAAAAAATATAAATACACACTGCTGGGGGATTAATCATTAAGATGTAAAAAGAAAATTAGCCGTCCATCATCCTGAATGATTTTGAAGGTTGATTGCTCTGCCTGTCAACCCTCTAGATTAGATCTTGCTGTCTGGGATGTCTACCACTTTTCCACCATTTCAGATTCAGAATTATTTTACTTGCCAAGCTCAGAATACATAAAACAACTTGCCTCAGTAAAGTTGATAGATAATATACACACGACTGCAAACAGTCCTTACAGAGCCTTGTACAGCACAGCACAAATAAACAGGAACTCACTTAGCAACTGTGTGGCAGACTTACTGCTGGTAAACTCTGCATGTGACTCAGTGAAGAGGTTTATATCATTTTAAAAAAGTGACACATTCCTCCTCCTTATAAAACGATTAATACTATATTGAAAGGGCAAATCCAGAATTGTGCAAGTGACATGGATACTAACTGAAAAAAACAAAATCTGTCAGAAAATTTGACATAAAATGAATCAGCTTACATTTGCACACATACATCACACCACATTTGTTATCTGAGCTGTGTGTGTATGTGTGTGTGAGTTTGATCTGTCAGACAACCTCTGCATACTGAAGACTATATACTATTTGTTAACTGTTAATTATATTAAAATAAATAAATATGGAAAAACTGCAGCTATGGCTGTAATGGTGGATATCAGAGTAGTCATTTTCAAACTACTCAACTCCTAACGAAAGACAATTGGTTATGTTTAATTGTTATTAAATGATTTCAATTGAGTTCCAGAGTTCTTGAAAGATTGTAATTAAGCAAACACTGTAAAAAGGTTGTTACTGTTACTGTAATAATACTGTAAATAGATTTACAGTATTACTGTAAACACTTTTACAGTAATTTTACAGTAATAATACTGTACATAGAATTACAGTATTATTACTGTAAACACATTTACAGTAATTTAACTGCATCCAGCTGCCAGTTAGTTACTATAAAATTTACAGCAACCTGTAATCAGTTACAATATTATTACTGTCATTTACATTACAATATTACTGTATTTTTATAGTATTAATTTAATACAGTATATAATTTAAAAATAAATACATTAATTACTGCAAGATTTTCTAGCATTGTTCTTGTAAAAACTTTTATAGCAATACAAAAATGTAAACCACAATTCATTATTTTGCACAAATATGCATTTTAATTATTAAACATTAACTTAAAATGTTTGTTAAAAGAATAGCAGGCAATATAAAAAGAATAGCAGGCAATATAAAACCAGAAAAGGCAATCTGCTGTTGAAATGTTGACGCTAAACTTGATTGCTGGCTTGAAATGTTGAATGTGTGCAATGTATTACTATGTGTGAGTGTGCGCAAAAGTGAGAGAGGTAGGTTTAAATCTGTTAAATAGGACAAAAATAGCTCAACATCAATCCACCAACCAGAGCAGTGGAACAGTTGTATGTAATTATCTGGTGCCTGAACGTGCTGAGTGACTGAGACACAGAGAGAGAAACCTGTAAAAGTTTTACTCAGAAGAGACACCATCATTCAAAAACAATGTCTGAATGGAGTTTCTGAAAATATTAATTAGTACACAAAACTTGAAAAACCTTGAAAAAGAATCACAATGTGTCAATTTTGAACATTCCTTCCATTCATTAGAATGGGACAGATTTCCTGAAAAGGTACATTACAAACAATACATTTGTCTAACAGAAAAACAAAGGTTGTGAATGTTTACAGCATTCACACCAATAAAATAAAAAGTCTGTGTTGTTATTACTGTTGTATTACATTTCAGTAATTTTGCCAATCAAAGTCCACAAGCTCCCTGATGAGAGCTGCCACGAGGGGATTTATGCTGGTACTTTTTCTTTGGACCCTCTTGCCAGATTTCCGGCTGACGCGTGACTTTGATCAGCATTTGGTGCCATCAGGGTTGATTCTCAGAATGAACCTGCGAGCACAAGAATTAATAAATTATTTCTCAAACCAGTGTTTCCCTGTCAGTCACAGGTTGTCATCACTTGGTGCTGTATGCACTTTAATGTTTAGCAAATCCATTTTACCTGTAGTAAACTGGGCTACTTAAATATAATTGCCTTGCCTATAAGGTATAAAGGTATGCAATCAATCTAAAATTTTCAGCTGAAATATAAATTATGCAGTTTGTAGTTATGGACTTTTATGATGTAAAAACCTCTTAATGAACTCCACCGTACTGGCTGCCTCTTCCTGGTACTGCACATTAAAAACATAGAAGCAGCCAAACAGGACAGCTAATTCTGACGAAAAATCTGTCAGCTTTTGTGGCTGGATGATAACTCTTCCCTCCATCGTCAGCATCCATGCTTTGGATTGGAGAACAGAATCCCCTGAAACATCCACCGACACAGACTTCTTAGTGTTATCATTAGCTTAATGGGTAAAAACTACCATACTCTAA
>JAVQJL010055560.1:0-25509 GCA_036024295.1 Nannoperca obscura | reverse complement strand
TAAACCACACAAAGAATCATGAGCACAGAGTTCTTAATTGAACTTTGCAAGAGTGCAAAACTGTGTGTAGGTCTTGTGGGAACAGGAAACGACTTCCCTCCTCCCCCTTCAATGCTGCCCCCCCCCCCCCCCTCCTCTCCCCTGTTCCTCCCCCTCCTCCGCTCCTCTCCTCCTCCCTCCTCCAGCTCCACGCTATAGCAGCGAAATAGGCAGGCCAACTTGCAGAGTGCAGCTCAGCCTCGACAGCGGCTGCTTCCCACTGGGGGTCTTTGGAGAGCATCGCACTCCCATGTGCGCTGCTGTGCCCGTTGGATGTTGAAATCGCGCCGTGCGTCTCGCCAGGAGCCACCATGTCCAACTCAACTCACGACCCGTTCTACTCGTCTCCGTTCGGACCCTTCTACAGGAGACACTCGCCCTACATGGTCCAGCCCGAGTATCGGATCTACGAGATGAACAAGCGGCTGCAGACGCGCACAGAGGTGAGCCAAGCGGAGATAACCGCCGCACGGTCCCGTTTAGGCTGCGGTGCTGGTGGGAGGGTATAGCGTTCTGTGGAGGTCCGGAGAGGGGAGGAGGGAAGGGATGTAGGGACTGGAGAGAGAGAGAGAGAGAGAGAGAAAGAGAGGGGCTCGGGTCGGCATAAAGGTCTGTCAAACAGGAGATGTGGATGTGATGCCAAAGTGCCAAACATTCCTGAGGTGAAAGTAAACAGGCGCCGGTGTGTATACGCTGCAAGAAACCACATCCTCTGAAGTGATCTGTTGTAGTGAGTCTGAACATTTCAATATAAAGTGGGAAAAAAAGACACGTGGAAGAGATGCTTTCACGTGGCCAATTAACTTAAGATGCATGACTTAAGTGTCACCTGAGTGATTCACCTGAAGTAGGTTCCACTTGTTATAATAACATTTCAAAATCAGGTGAAACTGCACTGCAAACATATGAAAGTATCCATTTAAAGATTCAATCAAGATTTTAAGACTCATCCGTGAACTACGATTAAGATTAACATGTTTAGTTGCAGGATTATATTAATATAACACAGTAAGGAATTTGAAAAAATGCCTGGTAGGTGTCTGAAAGACTATTCAAGTCTAACCAGGCTGCACAGACTGAGGCAAAGTAGCCTTTTCAAGTGCATTTAATTCATTTGCATATATTTGCATATCGCCTGGTTTTTACATATTTGCATACTGTGTTTGGTCAGTTCAAAACTGCAGCAGCTCAAGCCCAACAAGGAGATATAGAGAGTTTGCCCACTGTGGACTGTGTTTGTGGTGCAAAAATGATATATCCCATGATTCATGATTTATCAATGTGTCTGCAGCTGAAGTTTTCTCAATGAAAGTGACCCTGATTGCAAAGTAAGATGATCATAATTGCATTAGGAGGGTGAATTAATTTCACGTCAGTTTCCTGATGCTTCAACTAGTTGGGCGCTCAGCGAGTGTGGCGTACAGTGTCATTAAGACTAAACCTTTGGTGATCCCACTGTGAATTGTACAGCAAGCATCTGTCTTCAGCATCTGTTCTGTGATCACAAATGTGTAAATCTGCAGATAAAAAGTTCATCCAACATGTCAAGTTCTCCTGGCAATCTTTAGGGGAATAGATAGCAACAGAATGCAGCATATTTTAGCAGCCTAACTGGTAAATGTTAGGGCTGCAACTAAGGATCATTTTCATTAACCATTAATTTAGTAGTTGTTTAAAGATTGATTATTCAGTCATCTGGTCAATAAAATGTCAGAAAATAGCAAAACGATGCCCATCACACGTTCCCAGAGCCCATGGTGACCTCTAAAAAATGTCTTGCTTTGTCTGACCTACAGTCCAAAACCAAAAGATATCCACTTTACTATCACAGAAATATAAAATTGAGGAGCTGGAACCAGGGAAATTTACCATTTTTAGTTAGTGTATTACTTTAAAATCTAAAATTTTTCAAAAAAGGTGCAGTTTAATTTTCTATTAAATTGTTTCAGCTCCAAATCTCTTTTTTTTTAATAATGTGACTTCTGGTTGTTGTTCGAGGCTTTGAGGCTAGACTTCGATTCCCATTAGACGAGAGACATTAAAAACTGGGGCGTTTTGGATAAATGTGTCATAATGACATGGTTTGATGTGATAGTTTTTGCAGTCTTTTTGGAAATCTTGTTTTAAAGCCAGACTCCAGCTGAGTTACTGCAGCAGCTTGCAGAATGATGCTGACTTTCCTAAAGAGGAACTTGCAACTTTAAGCAGACCAAGGCAATGTTGCTGAGATGCAATGGCCCAGTCTGTTGCATTATTCATACGGAGTGGTCCAAGCCCCAGTGGACCTCAACTCCCGTACCACACATACGCAGACACCAAGTGCAATCACCAAGACTCACACAAGGCACAAACTCACACGCATGCACATGTACGTTCATGCACATACACACACACAGACACGACAGGATGCTTGTGTGTTAGCAAACCTCAAGACGTGTATACAGCACACACAACACATGCAATTGATAATATACATGGATGACTTTCATGATGTGAACACACAAACGCACATTATATAGACACACGTCAGTTAAAACCATTATCTCTTCAGACTAAATTATATAATTGCATAATAATATAATTCGTTTTTGCTCCCGTTGGTGTTCACAGCATCTCCTTCTCCTCCTCATCTTTTTCTTTCTTTCTTCAGTGGCAAGAGCAAATAATATGTCTTCTCTTTAGCGATGTGGTTATTGTTTGATTAAAATGCAGGTGGTGAATATAATGAGGAAAAGGTAGTGTCTTGTGGTGGGAAATAAATGCCTCGGGTTTTGCAATTTGTTTGCATCCAGATGTGCCATATAGCTCAGTTCAGGCTTTTAACAAAATGATATAATAATTATCCTTGTGAATGCAAAACTGTAGCCATCAATTAACGCACAGCTATTTCATGTGAAAAATATTTAAGGCAAAGAAAAAAGATCTGAATAGAAAGCTCTCTTTACAGAGCTTCATATATAATGTTGAATTGTCTCTCTAAGACAGAGAAGGGAAATTGTGCAAAACACATTTCATATGTTTTATGAAACAGACTTACTGTAGCTGTTTACTTCCTGTAACGTGAGGTTAGCTGCTGGTCCCTTAATGATGATGCATGTCTAAAGGGTCATTCTGCTGCTTCTTTTATCCCCGGACTGCTGCTCAGTCCATCTCCTATTATATCTTTTAAAAGTCAGCTCACATTGAGAAACGAGACAATGTAAGTATAAACGCAGGGTCAAGAAGTTTGGGATGTTTCTTGCACACACAAAAAAGAATCTGGATTCCATTAGAAGAAAACAGCTGAGATGTCCTGCTGAATAGTTTCTTGAATATGTCATCAAGGTTTTGTTGCTAGTAGATGTTCTGTAGCAGATCCTTCTGGGTCTGACATAACCTGCTGGCTGTGAGCTCTAAGTAACTCTAAGTTTTGGAAATATATTACAATGTTAACCCTTGTGATTTGTTGACATTGGCTTTACTCCCATGTGGTTTGGGATCCCACAGACCCCACTGCTATTTCTTGGGGTGTGTGCATTTGATGCATGTACAGTGATTACACTTTGATCTTACACCAAGTAAGGACATATTTTAAGTGTTATTTGTTATATGGGCTATGCAAATAATATGATTATTTTGTTTGCCAAAAAGTCAGTCACATACAATACAATGTGCACTTAGTGACATTACTTTTATTTTTTTTTGATCAACTGGACTCCCTGTTAGACATCTTTTGAACTCCAATAACAGAGGTACAAATAGACTTATTTGGGATTTGGGAGTATAGTCAACACCATCAAAAGAGGGCAAGGTGTCTCCAGGTCCCCAAACATGGCATAGCTATGTAATTCTGTTGTTTTTGTCAACAAAATTAGCTTTACACAGTAGGAGTTATTCTGTTGGATTTTAGAGTGCATTGCATCCATTCTTTGGCTGGGTTTGTTGCTATATTGTGTTGATCCAGTCAAAATGATTTCAAGCTTGCAACCAGCAGTCTTGTCAGAATTATCACCCAAGTAAAGATGCTTAGTATCGTGAATGGACAGCCATTGTTAAGGGTAAGAATAGCTCAGAGCATACTTAACATCGTGCTTGCTGGCAGGCCGTCATAGAAAAATGACTCACTATAGTTTGCATTCCCGTCGTTCTAAATAGTTTTTACAACAGTGGAACAGACTAAGCCTCAGTATGACACCACCTTTTAGAAAAGTGTTGAAGGAGTTGACTAAAGTCACTCCTGTGTTAGAAATTCAATTCATTCATATCAATTCCATTTGTCTTATTCATGAATGTGCTTTTGAATTTGCTTGGCTGGTGGTGCAACTGCCGCTCACACTGGCAGGCGCAGGACTCAAGGACTTGACACTTGGAAGCAACTTACCCCCAGAGGAAGCTAAAGTCTGTACGAGCGAAGTGAATCTATAGCAAAAGCTTTATGCAGTTAATCCTCCGGGAGTGAAATAACTAGTTGTAAGAATTAGACAGAGACATGTCATTCTGTTTTTATCCTTTTGATTTTTTTTTTATTGGGTATTGTTGCAACAACTGGAACTTTTAGTGGACAATGTTTGCAGCATCTCCTATCCCTTGAATCATTTTAAAAGCCAGAGAAATGAAATCCAAATCCACCCTCAGATGCTGTTGTTCCATTACAGACAGTTAAGAGTCAATTGTGGTGATGTTCAGTGCATTAGAGCGGTTGTTTTATGGTGTTTTGTAGTTTACTTTTGGGTGTACACATTCTCTGATCTATGTCTGCATGTTTTCCACAACCCCCAGAATGGAAAAACATGAAGTGTTTGCTGTGAGCTATGAGGTGTACGTGTAGGTGGAGAGAGCCACAGTATTGGATAGGGCTGCATCTAATGATTATTTTCATCATCTATTAATCTGTTGATTATGTCCTCAATTAAAGACTTGGTCAAAAAAATCTCAGAAGATAGTGAAAAATGTCCCAGGTTCTTTACATTCAGGGTGATGTCTTCCGAGGTCTTGTTTTGTCTGACCAACAGTCCAAAACCAAAAAATATTCAGTTTACAATCATATAAAAGAGAAAATCCATAAATGCTCGCTGCAACCAGAGAATTGTTGCTTTAAAAATTACAAAATTACTAATTGATTATCAAAAAGGTTGCCGAATCATTTTGTGAAGGCAGACTAATCGAAAAATCTAATTCTTTCAGCTTTACTATAGTGACTGGTTAGCTACTGGTTATTTTCATTAATGATTAAACTGCGGATTGTTTTCCCAATGACTCACTTCATCTATAAATAATAATCACAATTTACCAAAGCCTAGGGTGACGTCTTTAAATCGACCCAAAGATATTCAGTTTAGAGTCACATAAAGTGAAGAAAAGCAGCAAATCTTTACAACTGAAGAGCTGGAATCTGAGACGGTTTGGTATTTGACCAAAAATGACTTAGTTATTTGCCTAATACTTTTCTACCAACTAACTGTTTCACCTTTACTGTAGTAAGGATGATATAGTATACGTGAAAGTTGTCTGCTATAGGCCTATTAACAAAGGACATATTTTTATTTTTAGGGGAAACTTCCTTCAGAATGTACTGAAGAACAGAATGACCCTTTCACCTGCCATGCAATCAGAAACGTGCATGAAAATAAGGAGGAATAAAACCTAACAACACAATAAGTTCTGTATGTTTGTCACCTTTGAACTGACAACTGTGCTGCAGCTTAAACAGTTCTGCTCCTGTGATGACACGAGGGCTGTTTCTATCCCAACCTTATTACCTGCTCCATTCATACTTATTACCTGCCTGGCTGTATTTCTGCACCAGGCTGACTGCTATCCCATTACCTTCATTTTACACAATGTGAACCCGCTGTGACCTGGCAATCTAAACAGGCTTTGATGTGGATTTGATGCTATGCATACGGTGTGACCACATTGTTTCTGTGCTGTCGCTCGGGGGGCACTGGCCTCGCCGTACGGAGGCAGCTGCGATGATTTGTGGGGGAATTTGACACTTAAGCGTATGCAAATGAGGCAGCGGATTAACATTCAGAGGAGGAGCTTGGTCGACCTCAGCCGGTGTAAGGCCATTAGCATAGAAGACATTAATAGTCAGCAGAAGAGAGCGGGGACACAGAATAACACTGTAAGTAAAACTACAACACAGAGGGTGAAACAGAAGCAAAACAAAAGCATTTTAATGGAGGTGCCATAATAACACCCACAGGGCTGCGTTCACAAACCTCTCTGCTGCTGCTGCTGCTGCTGCTGCTGCAGACAGTCGGTCTAATGGCCACACTCTTCCTCACTGGATAGACATGCAATCAGTAACAGTGATTGGCAGGCCATTCATTGGATTTTTGTGTCTATTGCTAATAGTTAGTCCCATTCTCATTATTCAAATGGGCCCACAGACCTGACTCATTGGCTTGACTGTGGAACTGGAAGAACTGGAGTGTTCATTATGGCAAAATCCCTTGTTCCTGTCAGGGGCAAAGTGGATCTGTTCCCATCAGCGCAACGTGTCAGATTGACATGAATAGGCTTATGATGTAGAGGTCAAGTTGGCACTGAGCTGTGAGGTTCACAGAGAGGGATTAAAGATGAGCCACCAAGGCACCAAGAACACAGCAGGAGTTTTCTTTTAGTGACACCCAGCATCCAGATTATTGATTAGTTGGACGATTCTTTTCTCAATTAATGTTTGATTTATAAAATGTCAGAAAATAGTCACAGTTCCTGAGAGCCCAAGCTGATGTCTTCATATTGTTTGTTTTGTGCGACCAGTAGTCCAAAACCCAAAGATCTTCTGTTTACTATCATAACAGACAAAGAAAAACATCAGTCTTTATATTTGAGAGGCTACACATTTTTTGTGTTTTTGCCTGAAAAGTGATTTGAACAATGAATGATCAAAATTGTTGTTGATTAATTGATGATTGATATCCATCTCAGCAAGTAATTTAAAGCCACATTCTATGTTTAAAACAAAGAAACCTAAGATTTTCTATTAAAATTGATCTTTTTGATGAGCTCAAATCTCCAACTGAGTATGAAAAGGAGTTAATTGTTTATCTTAGATCCCATTTGCTTTTGCCATAGCAGTTGCTAATCTCCCTGGGTTCCACACATGAAAAGATGTAGCAATAAAACATTCATACAATCTTGAAAGCAGTTCTCAAGAGATTATTTTTAATAGATCAAACAATGCAGCTAACCTTAACACAACACAAAATATAAATCATTACATACAAATCTATATAAATGGTTCATATTATCCCATATAATATGAACACAATCAGGGCAAAGTGTGAGCCAAACAAATACAAACAACTGACAGCTAATAATTACAATACAGCCTCATTTTAGTAAACAACCATCTAGAAAATGTATGAAATCTAAGATAATGATGCTTTTATTTTCCTTTAAGAGTGATATCCAAACTAGAGCTAAGAGAGATTAGCTGGTTAACTGTTTAGTCGATTGATAAATGTGCACACGTGTAAAATACTTGGTAAAGTAGACATTTTTTGCAGTGTGCATGTGTGAGACTAGCTAAGAGTAATTACCAGAAAGGTGTTGAACATCACGGTGCCCTTATCTGAACCATTACTGTTGGATTTATCTACCATCAGGGAAAACCAGCGAATGCAGGTATCAATGAAATGGCCTCGCATGTGTCACAAACTAGTCTGAATCACTTTTATAATGATGTAAAGCCAAACAAAAGGTTTTGAAATTAATTAATAAAAACATGTATATTTCAGGTGTGGTCAAAGTCTTATGTTATGTAGATGTTTAGATGTTGACACTTGTTTTCAATTAAAACCAGCCTCACTGACACAAGAACTCTTCACAGCTAATTTATCAATTACTTAACAAGATATGCATATTCATTGGACAGTGTTGATTTTAATAGTGCCCATTAAATTATCAAATACATTTCAATCATTTATGCTCCTTCCCACTCCCCAAAACAAACAAAACAAACAAAACAGTGGTCCTAAATAAGTGTATAGCATTTGTTATTTACTTGGCGGGACTGACTAAGCAACATTATTTATTTCTCAATCTTATGATTCACAGACTCTTTGACAATGAATGAACAGGCGTCTGCTTTTGTGGACCCTTAAAACATTGCTAGGAGCTCTTACATTAAAAACAAAAACATTTTGTATTTTCATAATGCTGACAGTCACTGAATGGACTGAATCACATTAGCTTCTGCTTCCCTTAGTTAACTCCCCCTCTCTCTCTCACACACACACACACACCAAATTAAAGAATAATACAGCTAAAAGGTGAGCAGACCAGCTCATTGTTTTGAAAAGAATGCAAAAAACCTCATCCTTAGAAAATTATGGTCACTAAGTTAGCTGAATGCCTTTTGCCTGTTTATCATTTTTAAAGCTGCCCTTTGCTGTAAACCCATTTAATAGAGACATAAAGGACAAAATCATTACATCACAGTAAATGCAGTTTTCTTGTTCTGAGGTAAATTCAGTCTAGGAAAACTGAATATTCTGGGCAGATAAGTTAAAAGCACAATTCAAGACTTTCCTGTCTTTTTTTTTAAGTTATAGGTAGCAGTTAACATCTGCTTATACAGACCACAGTGATATATATTTAGACAACTTTATTAATCACCAAAAGGGGAAGCAAGTTTGGTCACCCATGCACCCATTTTGTGACATTACAAAAGAGACACAAGTCACAGGAGACAATATAAAAGACACAACAATACTAACACACAAACTAGCATTTTGTATTCCAAGAAGACATCAGGAGCACACATAGGCACTAAATTTAAAAAACAATGTCTTTAAAGCAGCTATAATCATTTTTTCAGAATAACAATGTATCAAATGGAAGTGTGGCAATGTGAACGGGGCATGAAAAGGGACAATACATATGAAAAGAAGGCAAAAAAAAAAAAAGATTGTAAAAACAATAGATATGACGCAAAACCTTACAAGCTATAACACAACCCATATCTCAGGGAACAAGCAAGTATTACATGTCATTCAAAAGCTTCACAGTGGCGGGCATAAAATACAACATAAATGGTTCTGTGGAGCATCCTGGCATCCTTAACCAGTCACTCCAGGCACTTTTTAGATGGGGATCTTCAAATTGAAGTATGGGTTGAAGGCTCCTCCTGGTTCTTTTCCTCAGAAACCTTTTCTAGTGAATCACGAGTCAAATCTGTTCTAGAACCAGCCTTGAGAAATCAAATATTTAAATCAAATCTGACATTCATCTATGTAATAAACTTTATGTTTCCCCAGCATGTCAAAGTCATCCTCTCATTTTACAAGGTTTCATACATTGAAATAAAATTTATTTTGGGGTTAATTATATTTTTCCACAAAGCTTCTTGCATTAGTTTTCTAATTAATATAATCATGGGGCCATCATATTTTTATTATTAAGCTAACATTTACAATTCTTACAACACTTTTAATGAGTTTTAACACAAAATGCAAATAGACACATCTTGTATGCAGTAGAGACATTAAACAGATAAATAAACAGGTTTAGATATAGATGTGAATATTTTATACGAAACATATTCAAACAATTGCCTCCTTTCACTATGTTTTGGGACAGTAATGTCACACTGTTCATGGGATGCTCTGAGAGGATGTTTCCAGAAAATCATATAAAAAAAAAAAACAAAGCCTCTGGTCAAACAATGAGCGTCAGTCACATCCAGCAGGATGCTCAAACAATAGACCCACCTTTTTCCTGGCTCTTTCCCATGGTTCCTTCCAGGCTGCACTGTCGCTCAGATAACAGAGGGGACACACGGGCCTGTAGTTCATCTATGTCCTGTTGTTCTCTCTTCCTGATGTGGTTAGATAGTCCATCCCGAAACGGAGAGGTCACAGGCTGGATCCTTGCTTAAAATGACAACTTCGTTAAGGTTGGGGAACCTCTGTCATCATGGTTACAACTATAACCATTTGGTTAAGCTTAAGGAGCGACTGCAGTCATGGTTAAAGGGAGCCAACATTGCTAAAATCTGACATTTTATTGAGCCATCCATCATCCCGCCACCCCACTTATGCTTGTTTTGGAGCACTTTATTGTTTTTTATATTTGATATTTTATAATGTTAGTAATGTTAGACATTATCTGACTTTGTTGTGATGTATCGTCTCCGTATTTTGCAAGGTTGGTTTCTAACAAGTGGTGACAAACTACTGACGTGGAGCAACATCTCAACAATATTGTAATCTTTAGTTAAATATTAATCTGTTTCATGTCCTAATCCAGCATCCTATACATTGGCTTTGCAGTCCTCATGCCCTCTTTCACTCTGTTTGAACTGGAAGTGGGTGGACAGACACACAGTAAGCAGGTCGAGGGAGATTTACTTTAGTCCTTTAAAATTGATTGGCTTTTTGAATGCCTGCTTGTAATGCTGTTACTGCTACCGCTTGTAGAAAGCAGTGTAAGTCGTGCTGTATACTACTGAAAAATATTAAAGCTTATAATTTCTCATCATTGAGCACACAAAAAGTAGAGCACGTGGGGAGGCACAGTGTACTTCAGATTAGTTACACCAGGAGCCAGCCTCTGCACTGGGCTGCTTTCTGAGTGTTTCGTCATTTTGCTGATCAGCTCTTTGACTCTGATGTAGTTTACTGTTTTTCCTGTGAGATTAACTGAAGTATTCTGGATAAATAGGGAATGGGCTGCAGAATATTGCTTGCCTGGACTGTTTTCATTTACTTATTTTGTTATGTAGATTTAGTCAAAAAACACTTGTCAAAACATCCTGCATGTAGTCAAACACTGAATGCCCAACACATCTGAGAGCATTGCAGTGTTGCTGACCCTGACCTCCCGTCTCCCAAGAGAGATGATCTGATTTTCATATCAACAAGTTCATCGCCATTATTCTTATTCTGGCAACTGATTATTACAGAGCATACTGCCATTACAGCATGAGACTAATTTCTAATCCAGTGGCTTCACATTAACTGTCACTCTTTTATGATATACAGCATGAGCTCAGCCTGATACATGCTGTACATGTCTCTCTTTAGTCAATAGATAGCATGTTCATAGCTTTGCCGTTATACTCCGGCTTTAACGCAGTTAGGAACAGTAACTGCTACACACTACAGCAAAGCAGTTATGTAGTTATTATTAAAGATAGTGTAGCCTATGGAACTCATCAAAAGATTGCAAAAGGTTATCATATGAGTCAAAATATAACTTAATACATCATTAAATTATACAGCAGGTTAAATATTCAACATTTCGTTTAAAAAAGAGATTGCACTTTTTTCTTTACCTCCTATCAGTTGATGAAATAAATAAAAAATTAATCTATTTATTTTTAGCTTGCTCATTTCACTGTTTGAAATGAATGTAAAAGTTAACTGTAAAAAAGAAGTTGCAATATTTAGCTAAATAAATCACATTTGGATTCCTTTTTGAAAATGCGTCGTATCACTGAGAACCCCTGAGAAAGTCAGTGTGGTCACAAACAGACTAATGAGCAACAGGTGAGGATGTGTTTGTGTTGAAAGTAGAGCTAACTATAGTGGCGTTACAACAGAGCAAACTCACTTAAACGGAACAATATCTGAGGATGTGATGAAATCCAGTATTGATCGGGTGTCTTGTTAGGCGGTGGGAGGAAGTGTGCTGTGTGTTGATTGTTTATCGGTCTAATTAGCTCAGCATTGGGGAATGCAGGCTGGATGGGTAGAATAGTATTAGTGTGTCCGAGTCAGAACCTGGATCCTCACGTTCCTTTTGATTTTTTAATTTCTCATGGGTGCTGTAAATAATCTCACTCTGCGTTGACATTTTTTTCATCCTCATTGATGTTTGCTGCCACTTAACATGGTGTCCTAATCTTGTGTCTCTACTGGACAGATTAACTTTATTTGGGTTTTTCTTAACTGAGGTGAATGCTTTTTAAGCTTAGATTTTTTATTTTCTCTTATAAAATGTTAATGTGGAGCTGAAACTAATGATTGTATGATTAAAAATATATACTTTTTTTAATTGTTTATTTTGTATAAAAAGTTTTCAAACAATTTTGAAATCACAGATCCATAAAAGAGACTAGTTGCAAATTCTCTAATCCAGTGTTTCCCAAGCTGGAGAACCCACTAATAAAATATTAGTTTTGCCACTTCAGGCATCTAAAATATATTCACTTAAATCTGGAAAGGTAAACAAACATCACTTTTTGCTTGCTCACAGTGCTCACATCTCATGGAAACGTAACCCTTGTTGAGTAAAAAAAAGCCACTGCTTTTGTGAATATTTAATTGATTACAAATTATCAAAATTGTTGTAAAATTTTCTGTTGATCAACTGATTAATAACTTCAGCTCTAATTATGGGCTGTTTTTAACATAGCGTTGCAGTGCATTTTTAGAAATTTAGCTGATGCCCTCAGCGAGTTGGTCTTGTTAGTCATTTGTGTGCTTCTTGATCTTGTCCTGTACTGTACAGTCCTTAATGATATTATTGCTGTTGTGGATCAGTCCTGCAACCTTTTGGGTGAAAGCCAGTAGGGTAGCAGCTCCTCTTCACGCATGCTCCCTCCATTAAAACAGCAGACAAACGACTTATTGCACATTAACCTCGACCCGTAACCTATACTGTAACACAAGCAGCATTCTCTCACTGTAACTTCTGACACAACAAAAGAGAAACAATGGGAGCAATGCCTATAAGTAAATTGGCAGACATGCAATTAAACGTAAGAACTTCTTCGCTGACTTCATTTAGAGAGAGAAAGTTCTTCCCTGGTGTGAATATGCAGCGGCTGTTCAAGGGCAATGACTTTCCCCCCTGCTACATTCATTTGCTCTTCATTTACACAATGCTTGGCTGGTCGCTGAAAGGTGGCCAAAATGCAGCAACATGTTTAGTGTTTTTTTTTTAACACAAACTTGAGAGAATAAACCTGCACTGATATCAAATATTAGTGTGCACTGAGTCTGACATGATTAAAGTGGTATTGTCTATGTAGTCTAAAGGAGTGGTTCGTGTACTTTGTCATCCTAAGGACCACTTAATAGAAGCAGTTCCTGTGTGGTTAAGTTTTGTTCCAGGGACAACCACGAGATTTATTTTGCACAGAATTCATAATGCACTGATGAGAAAACCGTGAAATCTCCCAGCCAAGTCAGTGTTACATTCTGTTGTTCTTTTATGGGACCAATGTTAAGTGTAGGGCTGTAACAGTTATTTTCATTAACGCTTTATCTAGTGATTGTTTTTATGTTTTTTCTTTTTTTTTTTTTTATAGAGCCCAACTTGTCATCATCAAATTGCTTTTTTCCAAAGTCCAAAGATATTACAAGGATGTAAAACAGCAGCAAAAGGAGCAAATCCTTACATTTAAAAAGCTGAATTCAGCAAATGTTTACATTTTTTCACATTAAAATAACTTAAATGATTACTTATCAACTCATTGTTTCAGCAACATTTCAACATTCTTTAATTGCTATTAAAATGTGAATAGCTATATAATGGACATAAATTGGTCAAGGAGAGTCAAAGTGCTGCCCCGAAAATCAAGGTAATCACAATCGTGCACATTCAGTGTAAAATAGTTTTATTAGACTTCTATTTGAAACGTTGCGTCTGTCAGTGGCCCTCACCAAACAATCAAACAAAAGCCATCTTGCTAAAGATCCTTTTGAAACATCAAGAGAGTCTTTGGTTCTGTTAAGTTGTTATGCTCCCCAATAACCTGAGGCCATTTGAATCTTTGACAACAGCAAAACTTCCTTGGCCCACCAGTCAGCCGGGCTACATGCTATTCAGCAGCTGAATGGGGTTTCAGACATTGGTAATTCTCCAAGGTCAGGCCCCAGACACGCCTACACTCTTGGAGGCTTTTCTCTCACCAGAGGCTTGAAGCAACGGCAAAAAAAATACAGACTAACAAAAGCTTGCTGGGAAAATGGTTCATGTTAAACATAGAGATATTTGTGGTTTATGGACTGTTAGAAAGATAGAGTGAGGAAATAAAACAGAGGTCCTCTTTTATGTGGCTGTGTGAAGTGTGAATTCAGTGAGCATATGTACTGTGCATACAGTGTGAGTACATATGTATGAGTTCATTTGTGTATAGATGCATATATACAGCACAAAGGGGCCTTTTTATACACAGTGAATCTTCTCTTTGTGTTTTCTGTTGCCACATTGTGTCCACTACCTATCCATGCTGTATGGACATTTCTATATGCGTAGACTTAACCCTCAGCTCTGTTGCTATTTACTGAGGATCCTCCCTCTGCTGTCCCTCCAATCCTCTGGATTTCCTGTAAACCCCTGGGGCCTGGCCAGCGCTGGTGATTTGTGGTTGGCTAGTGGGCAATTGACACATTGATAAATCCCCCCCCAGATGAGGTGCGATCCGTTTGAATCAATAGAGCCTTATCGGCTGACGGCCGTCACGGCTGTGACCATGTCGGTTCACCCCGGGTCCCTCGGAGTCGGCCTGATTTGTAGCATTTGACAACAAACATCGTCACGCCACGTGGTTCGTCAGACAGTCCGGGGGCGTAAATGAAGGCAGGACGTTGTCTGTCAGCGAGCAGCTGCACAGAGGACGGGAGACAGACAGAGAGGGAGGTGGAAATAAAGAGAGACAGGATGAGATAAAACAAAAAAAGGCTAATAGGATATTGGAGGATGGAACAGTGCAGGCTTCTCTTTTTCATAGTAAATATGTGTCATTCACTATTTTATAACCTGCTACCAATGACAGAATAAAAGTAAAGCTCCTAACATTTCATGCAGTAGTGGAAGGATTGAAATTGAAGACAACATCCACAGCACCATGAGCTTCCAGTGTGGCTTGTTCAGCTTCAGCCAGAGGATTCATATGGCTTGTGTTCACTGGCCAGGATTTAACTGTTCTCCAGCCCGTCTGGCTCAGATCCAGCTTCTCCTCTTTCTTTAGATCCAGGCCAAACCTGGCTGTTCCACTACTCAGCCAGCCACATTTTACAACTTGGCGAAACATTGGCCAAAAGCTGGGCAACAGCTCCAGTTTGGAGGATTAATGGTTACTGATTCTAAATAGACCGTTTCTGAGCAACATTTAGCTTTATTAGCGCTACTAAATGCATATAAATTTTTAAAATAAGTGATTTGGAGAAGCGCAATGAAACTGCCAAGTTCCATTTGTTTTATTGTTGTGAATGCTGGACATGCTGCTCATGTCGCATGAAATGTGCTTGTTATTTTCAGATTTCTCTGTTGTCTGCGTGAGAGGCTTTTCAATAGAGACACAAACTAAACCACGTTATATGGTTGGACCATGCTGACACCGCTGTCAACTCTGCTCTTTGTGAAATACACGCTTGTTTTTTGGGTGGTTGTAGGGCAAATATCAGTAGATAAATGAACTCTATTGAGTTAGAGCTGAATATATTATTGAATATTTTATAAAAATGTTCAGTTTCAGGAAAATGCTTGAAAACTGGGTGTGAAAGGCACGGAGAGGAACATTTTGAAAATAATAGTAAAAGTGATTCTAATAAAGACACCATATTGGAAAGCAGAAGTGAAGCCACTGAGGGTGAAACACTGTTTAAATCAGAGAGAAGTGGAGGTTAACAAACCCTCTTCTGTAAAACGAAATAAGAGGGATTTTAAGTAAGACAGTATTCTATAAAAGAGAGAAGTGGGAGCTTCAGTAAAACACTTTTCATTAAAATAGTTAGAAGAAGCTTAATGAATACCAGAGTCTATAAAACAGAGAGATGGGAGCCCTCAGGATGACACCGCTAGAAAAATTGATCTCAACACTAAATCCAGGAAGTTTATGTCAAATTGGGGATCACACTTTTTCATGAAATCCTCTAACCTCTTTTAGCCACGGGGGAAGTTCAACAGAGACAATCAGGAAAAACTCTGTTTTGTATTTGGCATCAGAAATGTGATTGGTGAACTTCAAGGATACAACTAGTGATATTCTTTATTTTTCTTATTCTCAACAAATCTCCTGAAAACCAAAACCAAGTATTGTCTTTGCATCACTCTTATATAAGTAATACCACACTATAATAATACTCTGGCATCCAAACGTTCACTCGAGTAGAAAAACAAAACAAAACTATAGGCTAAGCAGCAAAATACACTTAAAATATCTAAGTAGCCTAAGTGTAATAGTGTAATGTTATAATAAAAAATTATAATTAACGACACATTGCCGTGTGAGCAGTATTTTCATGCTGTAGCTGGTCACGGTGGAGCTAAATGAAACTGGTGGGTAGCTTTTGTTAAACATCAGTTAAACAACTTCATTTCTAACTTCTCAATCTTGTCTGTTCATTACAATGGACATGACCACTGTAGGTTGTTATTAGTCAATTCCACATACACCGTCCTGCTGCTGCAAATTCTCATTAGCGCACCAAACATGTATTCATCGAAAATGTTTTGATGAGTTTTAAAGATACATGTCCTCAGTTGTAATGAACAGACAAGATTGAGAAGTTAGAAATGATTGAGAGGTGGACTAATGCATTGTTTGTTTTGGTCTCTTGATGGGATTTGTTGAGAATCAGAGAAATATAGGACAGTGCCAGCCTTATTCTATCTGCTAAATACAGATGCTATTTGTCGTAAGAGGGATTTTGTTCACGATGTCATGTTACTCTTATTTTGTGTTATTAAAACTTGTTCAAGAAGCAGAGTATAGAAGTTAACCGTACACAACAGGATCGTCCGGAGTTGTCCAGTAAGATTGTAGAAATCTGCAGTGTGTGTGTGTGTCTTGTTCACCCTTCACTTGAGCGTCAATCCCAGGAGTTCCCGCCCCCCCATGTTACTGGATTATGAGCTGAACTCAGTCTGAATGCGGAGTACCTCCAGTTTTTCTTTCTCTCACTCTTTGTCTGTTTTGTCCTGGTGTGTCACTCTTCTCCGTCTGTCTCTCTGATATAGATGTATTCACATGAAACGGGCGCAACGCACATGCTGGCTCGCTTATTCTCGCGGTGACACAGTCAGTCAAACACACGCTCAGACGGCCACACAAAGCAGCTCATGCAGTTGGTTCCCAGTGGACAGCTGGTCAGTGGTACATGTGCATGCACAGAGAGTACTCTGGCATGCATCCACATATCCACTGGTTGTACAGCGAGGGTGGCCAATGTATTTGTTAACTGTTCTGTCATTTGAACAATTACTCTAATTGACCTAATGGGAGCGCTATAATTATTGGTCAACGTTTTCATGCCATACATGATGTTTTTGGCACAGCTGCTGCAGTTTGTGATGAAACTCATGCTGAAATGTTTATAGAGTAACATTAAAAGCCATAACTGCTGTACCATTGCTTCAGATTTTACAAAACGTGGGGCCAAAACGTTACACAAATGGCAGCAGTCTCTATCTAGTGAGTCTAACATATAACTACTGCGTGGTGGTGAATGTACATGGTACCCCGAACTTCTCTAGTCTACCGATCCTCCCACCACTTACTTCAATAGCGGTTGCACACACGGCTGCGCGGGTCACTCTCCCTTTGCAGCTGCAGTTTTAGCCACAGCTAGCGGTAACACAGTTTGTGAACGCCTACACAGCACTAATAGGAAGATACGGTGTATCGTGTAGTCTTCCCGGTGCCCTCAATAACAATATGGTACAGTTTGGTTCAGTTCAGTCTCCGTTCTCTGTCGTGTCTTTTGTCTCCTCTCTCTCTTCCACCATCCTGTTGCTCTCCCAGCCTTTTGTATCCTTTGCTGGGCGTCGCTCATTAGCCGAAAGTCCTCCTGATCCAATGAGCGGCCCCGTCTAGCCGCACAGGTGTGATGCAATCACCGTTGTTGTTACCTGTAGTCAGGACAGAGGAGAGGGGAAAGAGAAACAAAACAACACATACGCACTCCATTCTCCAGCATATAACTTTTTTTTTCTTTAGTTTTTTTTGTTCTATTTAATTGACAACACTTTTGATAATTAATTAGTGAAGCAAAAATGCCAAACACTTGCTGCCTCCAGCTTCTCAAATGTGAGGATTTGCTGCTTTTCTCTATCTCACATTGTTGTAATTGAATACATTTGGGTTTTGGAGCGTTGGTTGAAGAAGGCAAGCAGTTGGAAGATGTCAGTTTGGGCTCTAGGAAACTGTGATTGGCATTTTTCACCCTTTTTAATATTCTTTAAAAAAACAAGACAGTAAAGAGATTAATTGATCATGGAAATAATCGTGAGTTGCAGCCTGTCTTGCAAAAAGGATGTATCTTCTTAGAGCATCATCTGAGGTGGTTGACATTTATTTGAACAAAATTTTGGAATAAAAATATTAGATTTGGATTAAAATTGAATACCTGTTCTTAACAATTTATCTTGATCTTTTCTAAGAGGGAAATATCTTAGTCTTCCAAAATGCCTCGTAATGGTTCAAACTCCACTGTTCTAAGTCTCAGTTCAGCCAAAAGACCTCCCCACTAACTCATGGTCACCTATTGATTAACCAGCTGGATGAAAGTCCCGTTTTATCTCTTCCTCTTTGCATCAGACTCACCGTGTTTGGGACACGTTGACCTGCGGAGTGCCCTGGTCGCTGCTCATTGGGCTTGACACGTGCTAGATGGTGACAACGCTAATTGTCAACATCTGGGAAGTGCCTGCCATCCCTCAGCCCTGCGCAGAATGAAACATAGGGATCTGTCATAACGTGGCAGAGGAAATTAGCATCAGCCAAACGTCAGTGGGTGGAGGGGCGATGGAAGGGGAGGACGGGGGGTCGTCCTGCCAACATTATCTGAGGTTTAAGTGAGGAGGGGGAAGAGAGTGAACGGCTGTTAGAGGAGTAATTTCAGGGCAAAGAGATTTACATGAATGTGTTTCCTCACAGAGTCGCTGTCCCTGCTGTAAGAATATGACTACTGCTTCTGTTGTAGTATAATACAATTGCTACTATTATTACTTCTACCTCTATAATTACTAATAATAACTACTGCTAGTGTTACAACCACTACTATTACTACTGCTACTATTTACTATCACTACTACTTCGTTCAATGCAACTGTTACTACTACTAGAGAAATTACTACTACCATTGTTACTATTACCACTCAGCTCTTATTAATAGCCTACTGCTAGTAGTATTATAACAAAAACATCTACTACTGCTAATATTAACTCTAATACAAATCCTTCTACATCTACTAGTACTATTATACTACAGCTACAACTACTCCGAATGCTGTTACTTTTACTACTACTAGTACTACAAACTGTATTGTTGGTATTACTACTCAAAGTATGGTTACTACAACTGATGTTCCTGAAACTAACTGTTACTGCTTCTACTAATAATGTGACTATTAGGCTAGTACTATTAGGCTAGTACTACTGTTACTGCTACTTCTACTAATAATACTCTCACTTCTCCTGCCACTACCAAAAATAATACGCCTACGTTTTGATTTTTTTAATTATAGGCTAAATCACTTGCCATTGTTTATTGATACATGAAAGAAATAACTATGGAAACTTTAATCACCATCACCACTACTACCACAAATAATAAATATTATTATAATAATCATCATCCATTGCTGTAAAAAAGTAGAAGAAGCAGTGGATTGTAAAGCCTAGCTTAGACTTACACTTGTAATTCAGACATGTAGGAGCCTCAGGCAGGGCTCTCCTGTAGTCCAGGCTTAAGAAAAGTAAAGAGTGTTACCAGGCTTTGGCTTTGCATCAACCTGCTTAGGCAGGCAGCCATCATCCTCTTTGACATCACTTTTTAAAACTTGATTTATAGACACATTTTAGATGTTTTTTATTTATTTTTGTAGCTGTTAGCCTTTTGTTCTTTTCCTTTCATATTGTAATGTATTTTTATGGCCCTGTCATAATTTGTTTTACACCTATAATGTATTTGACTGTTTGACGATTCATACTTGATTGTTGAAACCCTTTGTAAACTCAAATCTACAAACTGAGATTTAAATAAAGCTCATAAAATTCATTTTAATGAAAAGGAACAAACAAATGGATCTACAATAAAGGGAGTACTTGCCCTGCACTGCTGACTTCATATATCAAAAAACAATGTTCTTGTCTCATAGAAAAGCCTGCATGGTCACAATATCTTTGTCTTATCAGAATGAATCAATATTGAATTTATGTAAAATAAAATAAAAAATGCAATAGCACAAGAGCAACAACCTGGAAAAGGAAATTCTCTGGGTTATTAAATAATAGAAGAAAATGAAGAGTTTCATACTAAACTAAAACAACTCATGGTCGGTTTGTAGGACAGTGACATGCTTTCACATGCTGCATATTCTGTATTTTTAAAGGTTTTGATGAACTACAAATAATTAGTCTTTAGAAAAACATTGTGTTTATTAACCCTGAAGAAGTCCTTCTTCTGTCTAACCGTTGTAATATTTTTGTCCTTTAACAGGAAAGTGACAGTTTGTGGTGGGATGCTTTCGCTACAGAGTTTTTTGAGGAGGACGCCACCCTCACACTCTCCTTCTGCCTCGAAGATGGACCAAAGAGATACAGTAAGAGTCCTATAATATTTTATCAAATCACTGACTTGTAATTTGTGTGTTTACCTCTTCTACAAATACCTTTTGGAAAGTTTGAGTTAGAATACAACCAGGCTATAAAAGCATACAAGTTTCTATGTTCGGCGTGATGACGTTTAATGTCCCTGACAATCTCTGTAGTCTCATTTAGCCATTTGTTAGTAACCGCCTTATTTAAGACACATACAAGCTTCAAACTTCACGAGTGTGCTATTTACTGATGTATTATATGTCGTAGTACAAAACGTGAAAATGTGTTAAGCTTGTGTTAACAACAGACAGGCATCTAACCAAAAACCCATTTGATTTGAGACTGTAAGTGCAAAAATGCTAACTTTTAGGATTCCTGCAGCCCTATATGTAGAAGTGCTGAGACATTTAGAGAAAAATCCCTCATACTCAGATACATCAATATACAATCATTGCTAGGAATGACTGATTTCCTAAATTCCACCAAATGCCTTTTAATACCCCTAAAAAAATAAATGTGTGAACCACTGAGTCAAACATTTCTGCATTGTGCCCCAGTGAGTTTCTGCCAGTAAGAAAATTGGTATCTCTCAGTCTTCTAACAATACTTTTCTCTCTGTATGTGATTGCTGAACGTTGGTGCAACACCACACAACTACTGGTAACCTCTTTCTTGAAATTTCATCACAGGCTGCTATTGTGGCCTGTGCTTTTTCAATAAAGATGTAAATGTAAAAACCACACTTTTGAAAATGGGCAAATTATTGGGTATATTTGTATTGAGACACTTCACAAAACATCTGCTTTAACACAAGATCATAATGGGTGGTGCTTTATGACAGTGTGTTGCTATCTCTGCCTTTTTTATCTAGAAGAGTGCAGAACAACCTCATAACATATCTGGCATATTGTAAATGTTTTATTTCCAATAGAGTTGAGAAGTTTGAGGAGTCATTTTGGTCTTCTAGCTGTAAAAGTAGTGGTCATTTTCTGCATAGAGAGTGTCTCCTTGTTGAATCATCAGGAAAATCACCGTCAAGAGTGGGCGCATTACAACGTCTATCTCGTTGTTAAAAAGTCAAATGTAGAACACATCCAATTATAGACTTTAAAATTCAGCGCAATAGTAACGGTGAGCTTAAGCTAAATATTTGCCCTTCATAGAAACATGGTAAAACATGTAGCAGTTTAAATCAGTTCAGTTTTGCATTCTGGGTCAATTTGAATGAATTTGGCAAATATGATGTTTTGGCTAGCTGTTTACCCCTGTTTTCATTCTTTATGCTAAGCTAAGCTAATCACCTCCTGGCTCTAGCTCCATACTTAATGCCAAGACATGGTATCAATCACATCCTCTAACTCTTGGAAGTAAAGCAAATAAGCATTTTTTTCAAAAATGTTAAACTATTGCATTAAGTTGACTTTCCAGGTGGGAAGATTTCTTCTATTCTCACAGGCTCCTGTTCAGTTTAGGTGTAGGTTTGTTCTCAACACTTGATTTTGTGTACTAAGAACTCAGACTGCAGCTACAGTATGTGGTCTTCAGCAGCAAATGACAGAGCAGAGAGGCTCTTATTGAGTTTGTGATATTGTCCCCTTCATCTCATCTGCATAGGTTCATGTTTTGATATCTGAAACATATTGAATATCACACAGAAATAGATAAGGATGTGGTGCTCTGAAATGAGCAGATGTGTGTAGCGTCTGCTGTGTTTCTGTTAGTGTGTGTGTGTGATTCAACTCAGTCATGGAGGAGTAAGAGAGAGAGAGAGAAGAGAGAGAGGGAGTGGAGGATTGTTGTGAGCCGGGCCCTGGTTTGCTTTTCAAATGTAAAAATAAAAATCCCAGTGGTGTAGAGATGGTAACCCTGTTCCCTCGGGAACTGGAGGCTTAACACCATAGCGATGATGACTCACCGTCAGTCGCAAGCTTTCCTCGATTCACATTCAGGTGCGCTAAGTTACACACATGCACAAACACACAAAACAAAAACATCACCCATGAAAAATCCACCACCCTCATGTACCCAGCTACAGATTTGACTCAAAAGAAATTCTAAGAATGAGACCTTCTGAATGTGATGTTGTCTATCTAGGCTTCAGGCAGCATTATATATAGAAAAACAACAGTACAATGCATCACACAGGAAGTGATTGTCATGTACTTTCCAGTTAGCTATTTGGCCCACTGCTCAGTGCTCAGTAATGCCGTTAATTTTAGCTACAGCTACTAAACAATGATTCAGCAGGCAGGAGGACTTCTGTTTTGCTCAAGTTTACTTCTAAGTTTTTTGGGGGGAATGACCTGTTGGTTAACTTATAAACTATAAATGAAGGTAACACAGACCCAAAATCATTCACAGCCCACTACATCTTGGTTTGGGTTTGAGATATTTGATGCTGCAGTGCAAACATATGCAGTGCAACTTTTCATAACGGGAGCATTTAAAATGCATATTTTGCTGTCTAGTCATATCTAATTGAATGTCACATCTTTAATCAATCAATTCTTCAAATACGAAAAAACTGAGAAAAATGGATTATATATTATATATTATATGCAGCAAAGTGTGCACCATTTATTTTACAGTGTGATAACAAAATACATGCAGAAGAACAATGTATGTAAATGTAAATCTACTAATATGTGGCTCAGGGCTGAGGGTGTTAGACAGTTGCAGTATTTGAATTTGTTGTTTTTTAGGGGGGAAAACAACCGAACTCTCTATACCTTTTCTCCCTGAAGTTGTTTTCTTCACCTTTTCTATTACACACAATCATTCTTGTGGCAATGGTATTTTTGTCCTGTCTATTATCAGGGGGGCTTTGGACTCATACATCCTTTGTTTTTTGATTTTACTGCTGGCTGCCCAGAAATGTAATCTCAATCTACTGTAGTGCTCATTATTAGTCACTCTGTATGAGAGCATCAGCTAACTACCTAACATATAAAATGTTAATGTGACTGTCAATGGCCTTACTCTGAAATAATTTTTGCTTACAGCCTTGTGAAAAGCACAGATATATGTCATTATCATCACGCTGGTCAGAGCAACACTGACCAGTTGAGATGTAAGGGTGTAGGAGGTGGAAGGAGTTACCAGCGGTTAAAGGGGCCATACATACATACATACAAGACTTACAACAAAACAAAAGGTCATGACAAGTTCACAGTATGCAGCACTATGTGAATCTTAAGGCTAACTGCTGTAGCGTAAAAATATTTGTGAGCTTATTACATACTACATTATCTTGGCATTACTAAACTGGAGAGAGGAAACTTTATTAAAATAGTATTTGTATCTTTAAAGATCAAACATACTAAGCAAATGACACATATGTGATTACATTTTAGATTATTTTAGTTTAAATGTTTGATTCATTTTCTATAGAAATAATCAAAATGTATATATTATTCCACAAAGGCACTCTATGTATAATGTATGGAGGTATAAGTGTAAGAACGCTGGTCCTTGTTGAGATGAAATTGAATTTTTTGAGTGATACAGTAGCTTATACGATAATTACAAGGAAACAATCATTTCATGCTAGTCTGAGGCACTCAAATTTTATAACGTTCAGCGGAGGAAAAATTAGAAAAACCAATTTACTTAATCTGTTTTTTTTTATTGCATGGACCTGTGTTAAGGTGTTTTGTAACTCGTCTCCAGCTGGTGTTCATTGTGGCTTCTCAGAGGAAATAGATCATATTGGAAACGCCTGTGTGTTAATTGTTGGAGGATGAGCACTAATGCATTTGTGTCCTCCATGAGCCCTCTTTTTCCTCTGTTGCTGTCTTTTTTATCCTCTCATTCTTTATTCTGAAAGCACTTCTGACCCTTAACCAGGGCTGATCCTAATTGCGAACTTCATCAATGATAAACCATTAATAATTTAGGCCATTTATCAAGCTAAATTGCTAAATATTCACTCTATCCTGCTTCTTAAAACATGAGAACATGCTGCTTTTCTGTTTGTAAATCGAATCTTTTGGGGTTTTGACTATTTATAGCACAAAACAAGACAAAACAGAACACATAACACAATATAACATAAACATAAAGTTTTAGTTTAACAGATGTTTAGTCTGTATTGAATCTTCCATTGGTCCAAAAAATTATGGCTTCAGTGTTTTGCACCAAGACAAAAGACCAAAAGCGTAACTGTTGAAAGTGTTAAGAGAACGTCCTGTGTACTACCGCACGGCTGTTTCTCTAACCTCCCATTTGTCTTGCTTTAAACCATGATGAATCCACCTCACTCTGCCTGTAGACTGTACGTCATGTAGTCCCAAAACAATTAGTAGATTAAACAATTCGTTTTCAACAGATAATTAGTCAATGAATTAAGGACTGATTCATTGTTTAACTCGATTATCAAGCAGAAATGCCAACCGTTCACTGATTCTGCCTTCTCAAATGAGAGGATTTTGCTGCTTTTCTCTCTTTAAAATCATTGTAAACTGAATATCTTTGTGTTTTTGGTCTGTTGGTTGGACAAAAACAAAAAAACTTTGAAAGTAATCACTTTTGGCTCTGGGAAGTAGTGATGGGCATTTTTCACAATTTCCCACATCAATTAATAGAAAAAAGAGAATAAAAAAGATTAATAACAAAAATAAAACATTAGTTGCAGCCTTAGACTTAAGTTGTTGTTAAGGATGAAAGTAGCCTTACTCCGTATTAGATGTAAGTATGTGAGCAACTTTGACGAGGGCCAAATTGTGATGGTTGAACGATGGGTCAGAGCATCTCCAAATCTGCAGCTCCGGGTGTTCCCGGTCTGCAGTGGTCAGTACCTACCAAAAGTGGTCCAAGGAAGGTGAACAGGTGACAGGGTCATGGGCGGCCAAGCAGTTTGTTGCGTATGGGGCTGTGCAGCTGCAGGGTGTCCATGCTGACCCCTGTCCACCACTGAAAGTGTCTACAATGAACATGTGAGCATTAGAACAGGACCACGGAGCGATGGAAGAAGGTGGCCTGGTCTG
>JAVQJL010055557.1:0-16531 GCA_036024295.1 Nannoperca obscura | reverse complement strand
AATTTTGTGAACAAAATTTTAAAGAAATAGGCCTTTTGTGTACATAGAAAAAGTTTTAGCTCTTTGAGTTCAGCTCATGTAAAATTGGAGCAAAAACAAAAGTGTTGCGTTTATATTTTCGTTCAGAGTACATTGTTAATTGTACTGCTTCACAATGACTAACCCACTATAACTCTGAATGTCATGCTTTTTGAATGATTAATGTGCACTATGATACCAAAGGTTGTTCTTATTATTTGTATGTTACGTGTTTCCATGTCCCTGACCTAAAAAAATGTCTTATTCATTTATTGTCTTTATATTCCAAATACTAAAAAGCGGTAACACGCTAAATGTGATTTTTGGTGTGCTGTAGCCTTCTTGATAGGATGACAAACTTCAGTACACGTTATGCATTTTTAAGTAACTGTATATCAATTTTTGCTTGGCTTAGGCACAGTGGTGCTTTGAGTTAAATGCTAACATCATCATGCAGATAGATAGTATTTACCCGGCTAACCTAAGCCACCAGGAACAGCTCTGTGCTATGAGGCAATTTGGCATAGTGGCCACACTAGGTGTTGCATCACATGGCACACATTGGCTCCGGTAAAAATTGTATGACTTGTAATGTTGATATCTCTTCTGCACCCTCTGCAAGCTGAAATGAGACGGATGGTTTGGATTGAATTGATTCATATTGCCAAGGTGATGCTTTTACAGTAATGTGTCCCCCTGCAGCTATAAGACGCTGGAAATAAGTAGATGGAGATGAAGTGATCCTGTTAACTAATAGTTCATACATCATCTTAAATTGAGTAGCATCCCAGCAGTAGCCAGCATATGGAGCTGGGTGTCAAGATACAGTAATCCACCTTGCTCAGGGTAACTGGCACTTGGGGGACACCATCTGATAATCACCTGACCATCACTTCATCATCCTGCCCAAATTACACTAGTTTGATAGCGGTCATTCAGCCTTAACGAACAGTAAAAATGACAGCAATAGTACGGGTAATCCAGAGGTAGTGACAGAAAAGGTTGAACTAATTAAAACAATGGACTGTGTGAGTTGAATGTGTAACAGCCATATACTGGTATCATAAACCTTTTTATAGTCAGCATCACATTACTTCAGGTTAAACATCAGGAGGATCATATCAAGACAAAACTAAATAATTTACCAGAACTTCTATAGAGTAATGTGAGAGTAAATCCTGGATTCAGTATCTTTCTAAAAATGAAACCATACCCCTTTAAAATACCTTGATTCCATTATTTTGTTCCTTAAGTGACTCATGATTTAATAAAATAAATAAACATAGTCGGTAACTTATAGTCTTAATGTTTGACTTTATCTGGATTACATTACCTATTAAAATATAAAGGAGAGGTTTCCGCATCTGTAAAATAAAGGGTTTCACATTTTAGCCTACTGCTTCTTTCTACTGCTTTAAAAAAACTTTTTTTTTTCATTTACATCAATTTTTATTTGACGCCGCTGCTCAGTATTTTATATATACAGTACCTTTTCTATCTTTTTTATAATTGAACATATAGTAGTTTTCTTGTGTAAATCAAAATATGACACTGGGACATTGGTTGATTCTCTTAGTTTAAGTCTATCAGAAATAAGAAATATTTTCAGAAATAAGAAAACAATGAGGTATTATATAAACATGTATTTACCCTGCCTTCTACCCTAGCCATTTAATGTAGTACATGGCAGGAAAGAGTGATCGTTTTGATATTTGTGTTGCTCCATAAAGGTCAATGAGTCAGATTGAAATACTTAATAGTGCATATCATGAACAGTGAATTGTACTAAATTCAACTGAGCAGTGCCACAGAATGAAAAATTATACCAGATCTAGGGAAAAGGTCAGTCTGATTTGTTTCTCTGTTGAATGCAAGGATGTAACCAACGGAGACAGGCATTTGTGGAGGAAAGACAGGATGACTCACTTTTCGCTTTGAAGCTTGATGAAAGCTGCTCTTCTCTGAAGCCCACTGCAGTAAATGTGGGAGGTACATTTGTGACTTTTTGCCACTATTATGCCATGCTGAAAACTATTATTTAGTTAATACCTTAAAAGTATCTCACTAAGGATTTTGCTAAATAATGTAGATAGCAGACAACCACAAATAGTTGCATAGTGTTGCTCTACCTGCACAGTGTACATGTGTTCACAATTGCAGCTTAATGTTGTACTCAACATTTGTAAAAAAAAACTTAGGTTGCATCTCCCTCTTGGCATACCACTACACACATACTGTTTCAAGTATGTTGCTGCACATATTGACTCCCTTTGCCATTTCACCCTCCAAATAAATCCTTTTGTGTGTACTCAGGCCAGCCATTAGGAATAATGGACAGGGGGACACCACCACCACCCACCCAACCTTAGCCCCAATACCAACACTGGCAATTTCGTATAAGCTCTTGGCCATTAGCCTTGGAGTGACACAGATGGAGAAACATTTCCAAAGCCAGTGTTATAAACACATCCAGGCCATGCTCTGTCTTTTATACATAAAGCACAGAAGGTGAAGTTATTTTAAAACACAGAAACATGTTCTCTCAAATTAGCCTAGACTGTGACAGTTATGTTGCTCTTTTTACCTTAAAAGGAGAGAAAAAATGTCCTCTAATGAATGATGATTAAAGAAAAGTAAAATCAAACATTGAATAAATGACTTTAAAACATCATGAGATCAAAGCATGAGTGAACAAAATGTACTCTTCATTTATCAAAATCAATCTTGCTACATTAATCAAAGTATTAGTCAAACTGAAGTTAAATGCTATATAGAATATATGGTTGTCAAGTGAAATGATGATAATAATAATAAAACAGAAGCTTACCCACATGTATAACTCATTGTATTGTAACCATCTTTTAAGTGGTTTAAGTCCAAATGTAAGTTGCCTGACTTTTCTTGCATCAAATTCTCTGATAATGTCCTTGAAGTCCAGTCTTTGGACCAGTTTTCTCTCAATGGAGAGGATGGCGAGTCCATTAAGCCTTTCGACGCTCATCGTGGAGCGCATATAATTTTTATTATCATTTATTTCCCTGTGCTACCTCATCTTGCGCATCTATCTCTGACTCTGAGTATGCTGAAGGAGTTGGGGAAGTGGACCTGCTATGTGCCTGGATACTCGCCATTTGCTCAGTTTCTGATACAAGCAGATATCATAGGAACAGTATTTTCTTGCTGACTTTAAAACAAAAAATTCACTAATAACAATCATTAATACCAGGAGTTTGCAATATAATATCATTATAAAGGCAGTGCAGCAGTGTTTTTAAAAATTGTGTTAAGTCAATGCATTAACATTACTTAAAGGTTTCGCTAGCTAAAGTTGTATTTTCTAGTCTGCCTAGCTTCTCACCTTTGCTACGCTCAGCTTCGCCTGTCCTATCTTGTGCTTCTCCACACTTTCTTTTGGCTAGAAATTTTGCCATTGCCTCTCTGCTCCTTTTATTTATTTTTTGTTCTCTCTTTACCCTGACATTTCTTTTTTGAGCCCCTGATTTTTGGTGAGACATTTTGACTTAGCTGATCAAGCTACAGTTGACTTTAAATTAGTGGCACATGTGACACATCAGACTGGCTAAGTGTTTGGACAGCACCATTTTCACAATACCAGTGGGTGTGGTGTATCCCATGATAAGTTGAAATATGTTTTAATGATAACAATACATGTATTTATCATGTAAATACATATAAATTAAATTTACAGGTCAACCATAGACCTTTGCATGGGCCCCCATTGGGCCGGGGTCATCTGTAACCTTTGACCCCCCCCCATGATGGGCCTGTGTCTACTGACTATAAAACTGGGAGTGACACAGATATAAACACCATGCGAAAGATCTAGCACCAACGATGACAGGATAATCTGACCAATATGTCAGTGAAGAAAAAGGGGTCAGAAATCAAAAAGTCACATTGCAATCAATCTTCAGAATGTTGTGCAGCCGTTCCAGCCCTGAAGCTGCAGTTGCTATGACACACAACTTCCATCAGTCTCCAGTGGAATGGAAAAAGGGCCACATGTTGTCAAAGAAATGGACTACGACGGGCCTGTCAGGCATCCTGAGGAGGGAGTCACTCTTCATATTACCCAGGTTGGGCACTCGGCCCATCTGGCAGGAGCTCTGACTTTTAGCCACCACATCTTTTTCACGTCCTCTCTGTCTTTTCTATCACAGTCACTGCTCTCCCTGTCTCATTCTCCGCCCCTCTCTCTTCCACCTCTGTCTTTTTCCATCTCTCCCATGGCAATTGATCTTCTTCTCTTGTCTCTTTTCTCCGCAGCTGCCACTGCCCCACTATGAGGGTATGTTTAATTAGAACGAGTGATGAATGGTCTCCTGTCTTGACTCAGAAGAGAAGCATACGGTTGAGAGAGACACACTTACACACACACACACACACAGAGGTGGTGGTGGTGCTGGTGGGGGGGTTGGGATGGCAGAACATTCAGCAGAAGGGAAATTAATTGCATAAAGCGGAATGTTATTATGTTAAGGCTGGAGTGTGTTTCAACTCTTTGAAAATCTCTAAATACAACAGAAGTGGTGTTTGGTACATGCAGAATGACTCAGGTCTAACATGTATTTTATCACTTTCAGTGCTGAAAATAAAGCCCAAAGCCTCCACAGAAATCCATTGTGATGAAAATCTAAAACATGGTTTAAGATATGGACTACAGTCATTGGTGGCACATGGTTGCTTTTACAAGTGCACACATGAATTTAAATAAGTTTAAAATGTTCACCAACTTGTGAGTCATTACAGTTTTAGACTTTTTAATTACATACAAGCACCATACAGTATCCACTATGTATTATCTTTTCTAAAAACTATAACCAGATCGTATTGGTCTCAGAGAATATATTGTTTTGAGGTATAAAATTTATCCATCACATATATTTGCTAGTATATGGACTGTTAAACAAGAAAGGCATAGGGTGTCTAGAGTACTAAATGAATAGTAACTGGATCTGCTGTTTGGTCTTAAAATGCTCATAACATTAGATCCCCTGTAGGTCATCCACATCTTGAAATACGTGTGTCAATACAAACCATTTCTGAACAGAGAGGGACCTGCTGCAACAAACAGTTTACATCATAATTCATCTGACTTTGATGTCACAGGACATTATCAAAGTGATCATATGTAACCCCAAAAAATCTCACATGACATAATAAGCCACAGAGGTTTAAATGCCAGTGACTGAAACCACTTGAATGAGCAACTACTTCAAAATCAGATGGATGACACAGATAGTTTACAAAGTGGTTGGATGGATGGATATTCACCTGACAAACAGGCTTTTCGAATATGCAGATCATATAAACACATCTCCCATACAGTTAAAAGCATGACCCGAAATGATTTACTTTGTGAATTATCCGTGTAACTTAAGCATCCTCCAGTAATCATCCTGCCAACCATTGATGTCTGTATGACTTTTCAGTGTGGAATCTTCTTTTTACCCATGATGCTCTGTCTTGCTCCAATCTCTCTGAATATCTTTCTCTCCTACAGTGTCTTGTTTGTCAAGCCACTGTTTGAATGTTTCAGAATTACTTTTTGACCAGTAAACCCATTATTTTATACACTGTAGTAATTTTGTTTGTTGTATAATGCATGCATTTCCTTGGAAAAGCCTGCCTAATAACACCTCTATAAACTTTGAAACCCCTTGGCAGTAAACCTTAAGGAAGGCAGGGCAGAGAGAAGTGCAGTAAAACCGGAAAGACTGTATCACACTGATGTGACTCGACTTGAATGTGAAATTCTGGAGCACCTTCAGTCCTGGCAGTGCTTTACATGTACAGAACATTTTAATGTTAAGCCTTAAGCTGAACTGCCTGCCCTTCTCCAACACTATGATGATCAGTGTGTGGAATCATCTTACTACTTACTTGGTTTTGCAACCTGTACAATACGCACTCAGACATGATGGCAGTCAATTAGACATAACCTACAAATGTAAGCTACTGAAATTACAAAACTGAAATACTGATGGCAGACCACTTATCATCCTCTAGACTGGTAGAAGAAGCAGAAGACCCACCACATTATTGGGATTCTAAATCAATACAGCCATAACAATTTACGTAAGAAAAATTTAATAGATGTTTACTTTATCCTAATACCAAGCAATATAGACAGCATATATTATAAATATTTGCCATTTACTTCTGTAAGATCACATTTATGAATAAGGAGGCCATTTGTTTCTTGAAAACATTTACAAAAAGAGAAAAAAATATTATAATTAAGATATGGATGGAAAAATCATGTTGAACTTAAACAAATATAAATGAAATAAGGTTTTTCATCACTATTGATGTATATTTCTTAAAACTTAATTAGAAATTGAACACACACATCTACACAGCACAAGCCCTAGTGAACAGATGCAGTATCCATGCCCGTCTACACAACATCAGCCCCATTCAACACACAGCCTATTCATGCCAGCCTATGCAACACATGAGGGGCAGAGCTTTACTGCGTGTGTGTGTGTTGCATATGTATTTCTTGCACTTTACACATGTATACTGTGTCCTCCTGTCCATTTTGGTTTCACACAAAATAAAATGTGCAGGAAATCGGGGAGCAGACAGGTGCACAGCACCTACAATTTCCACACTTTTATTACCCTCGGGTCCAGTGGACCCGAACAAAACATATGTAATATAAATGTGTAGGGGGGTGTACAAAGTGCATTCATGAAAATGTGTTCTTTTATATGTTCTTCACAGAAAATGAGCCAAGGTCAATGAGTCTGAGGTTGAAAATATAATCAATTGCATAATTTTTATTTTAGTAAACATTGAAAACGAGTCCCACAGACCCGAACACCACACAAGGATTAATAGATTACTTTCTCACCACATCCAAGTTTAATTTTGTTTTCCATCAAAACCCACCCTAGTAGCTGCCTAGTGCTACCAAATTCATCTGCTGGTGACCACTGAGCCGGGTTGGGGTTACATCACAGCAGCTTGGAGTCTTGCACAAGGTTGAGTGAATGGCACTGGCAGTGGTGAGCATTACTTTGCTTCTTTTCCTAACCTCAAAGCTAACGCTTCCTGCTGCCTACTCTGCTTGATCACATTTGGACCTGCTGGGTCATCCAGTTGCTGTAGTGCTTGCTGTGCCCTCACCAGGTTTTTGTAGTAAATTCAGTAAATTCAGTTGACTTCAATAATTTAAAGAAAATGTTGAAAATATTTAGGCAAGTCATAATTGTAACTTAATGAGCCTTCATTGTAAACACATTGTGTGACTGGGTTTGAGGGTTTTCCCTATAGCATATAATTCCATCCTGTCATTTTATAAAAACGGATGATTTATGGGTGCTATATGTCAAAATATTATTTCTTATTGTGTGGATTAAAACACAAGTTAGACAGTTGAATTGACGATTCTAATGCTAAGGAAAACAAGGAAACAGAGAAAGACATGTCTCTTCTCAAAAACAGAAACAAATCTGCATGTGCTGTAGATTAGCTGAAATACTCTCCCAGACAGAATATGACAGCTGGTAGTGTGAACGAGGAGGCCAAGTTCAACAGCAACACAAATAAACAATTATTTTAAGCAGCTTTGCAATGTGTTTTTAAGTTGCATCAATATTGCACATGGGTTTAAATGTTTGCTTGCGTCACTCTGTTACTATGTAGACACAATTCATTAGAACCAATCAATCCCTAACTCATTTTTTCATTAAAGAAAGACATTTGTCAATTGTTTTTTTTAAACAGCTGGGAATAAATATTGAGTTGCACATACATATAAACCTTTTTTTATAGACATACATAGACATACATACATTTTCACACCGAGGGATCGGTGTGAAAATGTATGTCTGAAGATGTAAAAGTGAAAACTGAAATAGAAACTGTTGATATACCTTGAGAATATTAAAACTTTGAATTAATCCCTTCAAGTATTTAACATGACACAAATATTTTTGTTAAGTATATATTGATGAGTACATATAACGTTCATTCAAGATGAAATGTTATGTATAATATGATGTATAATAAGCAAACCGCTAGGTCAAATAATGCATAATAGTTCATCTATGGCTCATTATTGCTCTGCTTTTCAAATAAATGCCATATCAAGTATTCTGTAACATAGTAGAAGTCAATACAATTCAAAATGCAACAGCTTCTGAATAAATCAGTAGTCAGCAGTCAAGTTCAGTGGAGGAACCTACAGGCAGGGTTTATGGCTGCGAAAAAAGCTGTAGGCAACACTCTGCTGATGGAAGAGAAATGAAAAAGAGGCTTCCTCTCATTATGCCTTCATCACCATAGCACCAGAGGATGCCGAGAGAGGCGGAGAATTATGACAACTAGAGGGAGAGTAAATCTTCAAGACCTGCTCTCTCTAATGCTCCCAGGCTTGGCCATTAATTTAAATCACCCCAGGAGGGTGGTTTGTGCACATCTGTATACATGTTGGCTAGAGTGGAATTAGTGTGGCCATGTACTGTGTAAGCTGGGAGAGGCATTGGATGAGGGATGAGATGCTTTGCTTAGATGAAGAGGGATAAACCAGCATTATACAGTATATCTCCAGCTGACACAGATATGACACACATCACACTTTCCCATTATCTGAAGCTTGCAAATGTCATCATTATTCATTGGAGTGAAATGTGGCTGGAACTGTTCTATTGTTCTTGAGGTTTTGTGTGTAGCACTACAAAAAATTAAAATATTTTCTTAATTTTCACTTTTCAAGTTTGAGTGAACATGCAAGATGTGTCAGGTCCTGGCATGATATACAACATGTGTCATTGTTGGTAGCATTACAGAGAGTGACACTGATTCACTATATTGACTATTGGCTTCCTGCATTAGAAGGGAAGACATCTTAAATGATAGAGTAGTTTGGTCAAAGTCAAAGATGATGAATGGTTAGGCCAAGAAGATGTAACTAGAGGTGAAACACAGGCAATCACAGAGGACGTGTTTGAAGCATAGTTTATATTTGGGTGTCTTTACTTGAGTTAGACATGGAATTGCTAGAATACTTTTAGACATTTTGTTATAATGATATTTACATATTAGGCTGTGTGATGCAAAAACATACGAGAAACATACAACACATCTCTGTTGCATCTGACAGCAGTATTGGGAGCTCGACCCCGCCTCCTTCTTTGTCCTCCTCATTGACAGGGAGGTTACTTGGGATGCATTGCTTGAGTCTGACAGCTGTCTGCTCCCTGGCACCTTTCGGCATGCTGCTCTCCCAGAGGTGCCTACAGGTGCTGAGGATGTTCACTGAACATCTGTCTATCAGGGAAAATAGAGCTGTTCATCAGCAGGTGTAATATGCACCATGCCAGCAGCTGAAGAGGGAGTTAAAGTGATGGACAAACATACAGGTGTATGACAGTGGAGTAGTCTGAGACTTCACTGGATGTTGTAATGTGACAACTTCACAGCATTGATTGAGGTGATTTTCATGTTGCACTCAGGTGCACTCCAAAAGATTTAGATATATTCAAAATATTCATTGGAATAACTCAATTCAAAGTGTAAAGAACTTGAGTGTGCAAAGATGAACCCCTGCTTTTTGGATAATGGGAATAAGTAGTCTTGTAGGATATCAGTGGTGCAGAGTAAAGAACATGGTTTCAAATGAAGCTGTGTAAAATTATTTGTCCAATGAATCCCCAGGATCCATTCTTGCTCCTGAACATGATATTTATCTGAAAGTCAAACTCTTTGGTTTTATATGTATATATACCTGTAATTTACTCTATACAGCCATTAGTACAGTACTTCACATGCTTATATCTGATGATGGACCTTTTAATTAATGTAGCATGTAATTTCTAAGGTAGCGGATTCATTTCCAGGTTGGACATTAAAAGTTTCTCATCCTGATTACCAAATCTCATTTGATACTAAAGCTCTTTGCCATCATTTTCCAAATACAACTTTTGTTATATTTGCTGTACTTAATGATGGCAATGATGCCAATAAGATGACAGTAAAACAACAATTTATTATTTATGTTTTATTTAACAGTGACATTGAACAATACATATATTGTACCAGATATAGCTAAAAGCTCATTTTCATCTGTAGTCCCTTGCCAAAAGCACACAATAATGATGGACGCAGGTTACAGAGCTAAATAATTAGTTATAGTGATATAGTTATAGTGACAACATAACAATAGAAAATTCCCACGAGGGAGAACACACCACCAACAGTACATCAGTACAGAAAAACACAGTACCAGTGCTGGCCACATTCAGTGTTGCTTAGTTGATTTAAGTTAATGACTACAGACCTGATAGTCCAACCATGTTTCCAACTAAATTTAAAATGTTTAAAATTACTGCAATCTCTGATACTGGCTGACATAACTGAGAAGCAGTTTTGCCCAAATGTTGTAGACCAAAATAGAACATAATATAGTATATATACTCTCGAGGAAGCTGTATTGAGCTAACTCTACATGTTGTTACGAACAGTTGGAGCGGTTGTGGTGCTAAATTGTAAATCATCTTATATAATAAACTAACACTGGCATAGACTGGCACATAAACAGAAAATTTAACATTTCAACATTAGGTCATTCCTTCCTGATGTACTGAATCATTGAAGCATTCAGCAGGTGTGAGTGAACGTCCACAAGTAGAGTAGAACCTGTCAAAGCTGTAACAACTTGTCTTACCTGTCAGTATTTGTTGTATGTTGGAGTGTATTGAGAAAAGTATACTGTTGCTGTTCAAAGACAGGCTTGCCGAAGCCCTCTTTAGATCATTTATATGCTGGGAAGGGCTTGTTGTTTGTGCATTCTATCCTGAGGTGGTTGTTTTGAGGATAGAACATGCTGATGTGGGACACAACTCAGCCATTTGTTCCTCATCTGTCTGGGCAGCCGGATCCCTTTACAGTACCACAGCTTTAACAGCTGGGCTATCACTCTCACTCCTCCAGACTGACATGTTCACTCAAAAAAGAAATTAACCAAAAATAAGAGTTATAACTGGTAAGATAAATGATAACAATACTGAAAACAATCCAAGGAGCATTTGATGGACAGTGCTTTTCAGCTCATTTACATGACATTCAAATTCAACATTAGTTCAATAAAAAATCTGTTGACCTTGTGGTCATGGACACACAGTAATTCCAACATCAACATGCATCCAGCACAATCATATTACAAGCAAACATGCACAAATTCTAATTTTTACTCATGTTTTCATTATTATCAGATTAAATAACATATATGGACTTTGTAATGTATACACATTACCATGAGCAATATGGTGTTATTAGTAAGATATGGCTGTTTTTGTCCAGGGCAAAAACAGATTGGTTGTTTGTCCTGTTGTTTTGTTAAATGAGTGGTTCTCATCCTTTTATGACTCCTGGAACCCTTGTAATGAAGCAATAAGCGACCAATAACTCGTTAAACATGCATGTGGCATATAAGTATTGTCACAGCTTTGAAAATCTGAATGTAGCCTTCAACTATAGAGGTGGTAAATGAGAAAAGTCATATTTAGAAAGGTCATATGGGTCGTTTCGACAAACAACCTTTTAGTATAAAGCAACTACCCAATGTTTCAAGTTGGTAGGTGAGATGGAGAAGTTAGCAGTTAAGCTAATGACAGTTTAAGATAGTTGGCCAGATTTGATCTATAATTAGTTTCTTAATTGTTGTCAAAATGTGTGAAGTGAGAAAATAAAATACTACTTAGTTAACCTTAAATTGTATATAGCAATGAATAAACCATTATTTGCCAAGTGGTGCAACATTTATGTAAAATCTATGTTTGTTTGCTGTTATTGCAGCCCAACAGCCATTCCTCAATATGAGAGTGAAGACTAAATTCTTTGTAAACAGATATCGTGAACCATTTTTAGCTCACCACAGCAGTAAAAGACATTTTAATTCCTTTCTATTTAACTTAAAATATATCAAATTGCCAGTCAGTGCTATAAGGCCTCTCTGATAGCTAACCTTGCTCTGGGCAGACACAGCCTGTATGCATCTTATTTCTATTAGGGCCTTTGAAACTCAAGCAGTGTTTTAAAGGAGGGATTTGTGGCTCTTTCAGCAACTCATCACCCTGAGAAGGCCAATAATCCATGTTGTTTATCCAAAGAGTACTTTTGGCACAACCTCCCATAGGATTGCAAAGCTAATGCAAGAACTGGGGCATTATTCTGCAGGCTGATATGTTTTGCTCTTTTATTTTTTCCCCTAGTGATGTAAATTACCCAATTATGCTAATAGGTGTACCTTTGGAAGCATACATCATTGGCTCAACATAAGAGGGAGAGAGAGCCTCTATTTCTGAGGCTGCCACATACATTATTCCTCAAACGAGAAAGCCCACTTTTGTTTAGTCAAACTCTGCATAGCTGTGCATGAAAAACAATTAAGTGGGCACCACATCTATAACAATTCATCTAAAAGCTTCACCAGGTTGACCATCTTTTTAAACCTGTATCAATTGATTTAATTTGAAAAGAATAACATGTTGAGTATATAATGGCTTTCCTTTTTATAACGATAGCAATGTGATGAGTGTCAGTATATAGTTACTTTGGATTTACAGACAGGAAGTACTCAGTGAGGTGATGGTTTCTCCGTTTACAGTGGCTCTTTTGGCAGCAACTGATATACAATCAGCAACATATACATAGTTCTATGCACAATGGGTAAAACATTAATAATTGTTCTGACTGACACTCGTATATGTAAAACAGGGCACAATACGGAACACAACAATGCAAGAACTAGGGGTGGGCGAATCGATACCAACGTTTTTACATTACCCGTACTAATTCTTATTTTGACTATCGATAATGTCAATAAATAATGTTGCTTCTGTATTGATATTTGTGATTCTAGACTTGACTTTACTTAGTAATGCAAACAAAATCTTGTGGTACCCCTGGCAGGAACACACATAAAATTACATTTATTTCCATAAGTCTGTTGCCCTAGAGCATGCTGGGAGACTTTCCCACGCACATGGTCCCCAGGGATGCAACAATATTTTGTTAATCAGCACATTTTGTATTTTTGGCTCCATGGACCCTTGCTTGAAGGATGAAAAAAGGAGCCCTGTAATGACATTCATTTATGAATATTGAAGTCAGTGAAAGTGCTCTTGTAGACGGCAAAGTAATACACACAAAACAGAAAAAAATGCACACAAACACATTTCAGTACTTCTCCTGGCTTTTAGATTTGAATAAGAGACTCTCCTTAGTTCTTCATTAGGCTTTTTTATCAGCGAGTTCCTTTATGCTTGCTCAAAGCTACTCAGTGGACATTACTTTTGAGTGCAATCACTGCAATATTTAGTTTTGTTGAGGCCCTAGAGTGCTTACACTCTGCCAAGAAAATAAGCCAGGGGACACAGTGGCATTATATGTGCGAAGGTCAGCTTGTTAACCAAAGTAATTGGATTTTTCAACCCTCTCTGGGTGATGTGAGCCTTTAGCCTGCTTTGCCGCACCATCTTTCCCTGACTCCAATTTTGGTATTGATTTGTCTCTCATTTGGATTCATAGTGAAGACAATGACAGACATCAGTTAAACTCACTCCGTATCATAAATACGTCTTGATTAATCAACAGCTATTGTAGATTTATATGAAGAATCAATTAACATCTTCATTAAGCAAACCATGGTATAGAATCTGATTTGTGGTGAACATACCAGTATAAACCTTTCTTCTTAAAAAACAACCTTTAATCACTGTGAAATTCCTCAGTTGGTTTCCTACTAGATATTATAAGGCTATGTCTTCATATCTGCAGAAGTATTCATGGCAATAGTTTTGAAGTTAGGGTGAAAGGCGCAACAGTCAGACCACATTTTTAAAGTTGGTTGAAAGATTTAATCTGTTGCAGGCAAAAAGGAAAGTGAATGGCTGGAAAGAAAATATCAATAATTCACAATGCTGAAATGTGAAAAGTTATAGCCATGGTCTGCAAGAGAAAGAAAGAGAAGGAGGAAGTAGATGTTGCTCTTGGCTGTTTAAAGCAACTTTGGAAAACTATTTATCAAACAACTACAGAAGGTTAAAGTATGAGCACAATAAAGGCTTGGAGAGAAATAAATGGCAGTTTGATCTTTGGGTTAAATGTCTAGTCTCTTCCTGATTTACAAACTGAATACAACAAATATGTTGCTGTTGTCACTGTGTTTTTAGTGTGTTTCAATCATTATGTGTGTAAAGAACCCTGTTGAGCCTAATTTAAGAAGTGAAACTTGATTCATTAATACCCATTTTTTTGTGGGTTTAACATTGTATGAAATTTGTTATGGTCATGGATCAATATGAAAGACTGATGACCAAAGCACAGGTATGTTTTAAGTGAAGACAGAAACCACCCAGTTCCTACCCCCTTCCAAAACTGCGCAGTCCTCTGCAGGAAGTGTGTTAAGATACTTACATTTACACACAGTGGGAGCAATTTGGGGTTCTGTGTCTTCACTCAAGGTCAGGCTGAGCTGAGGATAAAACAGCACCACAACTGATGGCTAACCTGCTCCACCAACTGAGCTACAGCCTGCAGGGGGAAGATTAACCTGCCAGAGCACCTGAGGGCAAAATTTAGCTATGAGCCCATTTTAGCCCCCTACAGATGTTTTCCCAACATTTGCCAAAAGCTCAAAAAAACAACCCAAATCCCTACACTAGAATACCAATCTGCCAATATGCTGTATTCAGTTAGTCAGTTAGTTTGATTAAATATACATTTGTTAACATAACAATGTGCACCATGTACAGGGCCCCAAAGGGCCACAATTTGTCTCTTTTGCCTCACTGTTCAGGAGTACTAAATAAAAAATAATATTCTTGAGCTATGTGATAATCAGTCTCCTCATGCATCTTGTACTGCACTACTTCCTGGTGTGAACAGTAACATTATCCACACAGCAAACAGTTGATGGCAGAGTTACATTCACATATAACCTGTAGTACAAGAAGGAAACCCTGCTGTTATGAAGAGAACATTAAGTCATGAATTTAAAACTGCTCAGAGAAAGTGTCCATTTTGACAGTTGATCTTTTCATTTTTTTGACTGCAACATTTTTTTTTATGTTTGCCATTTTATATTGGCTTTAGATTTATGCAATAACATAAATAAAATTAAGAGAATCAAAGCCTAACTCTAACCCCATACCCAGGCTCTAAACCTCCAAGCCCCAAGGCTCTCCTTCTTTACAAATCCCAGTTAAACCACAGGCTTCAACACAGCCGTCTGCACAAGAAATAAAAAAGAAAAATCTTTGTCTGAGACAAGGAACCAAAAGTAAGAGAGATTGAAAAAAAAAAATCACTCAAACACCAGGGTAAAAACTGTTTCAGAATCCTTTGCAGAGGTTGCAAGGCTCTTTTGAACAAGTAATGTACTAGCTAATAGAAAAATCATCAGTTAGCTGTTTAGATAAATTACAATAAAGCCACGTGTGTGTGTTTTGTGTTAACATTAGTGTTAGTTATCAGATTACTTATAAAGTAACTTCATTATATGGAATAGTAAAGCAAGTAGTGCTGGCATTGTAACCACATCAGATAACATCAGTGCAACCTTGGATGCTATGCCATTTTTGTAGTTAAATTGGTTCTGTTGAAGAGTGAAAATGATATAGATTTTAGTTTTATGGACAAACGCCTAAACACAGTGGAATTATCTGCCTGACAGAAAGTCAGTCACTCCACACAGACAGACTTGTCTATTTAGGCCAGTGCAAACTGAAACATACCCAAGTCACTCAGTCCTCATATATTTTGTGGGAGCTTTACATGTTTTCAATTCCTCACAGAGCCAGGCCAAATACAAACTATTTTGGCCTCTACAAATCAAATCATCAATGGTACATAATGGACATTCTGTCCCCCAGAGGACAGCGCTATGTGGACAACACTATGTGACATTGCTATGGTTAAGGTTGGATTAGGTTTAGGCAAAAACACAACTTGCCTAGGTTTAGGGAAAGATCATAGTTTAGGTTAAAATAACTATTTAAATGAATGTTTGGGAAGCATTGTGGTTTGGATTAAAATGAGTACTTTGTTAAGGTTAGGGAAGCTAAGTTGTCATGGTTACAATAGGGAACGATTGTGGTCAGGCTGTGTTTGGTATCCACTAAGTGCACCTCCTTTCTGTGCAGGCTAAGCCACATGATGTCCTCCTTTGCTGCAGTCATAATTACTGCAGCCATTAGACTTTGTCTTTGTCACTTGAACGTAAGTCACTTGCTGAAATGATGCTGTCATTCTTGGGAGGATAGTCTCAATCTCAGGGTTCCGTATTGTGGTGAATGTTAAAACTATTTCAATAATTAAAATGTTTGTTTGACTATCTTGCCATTTGTAAACACAAAGTAAAACAAAGTGTCATGGTCTCTCCCTGCCTGTCTCTGGCACTGATTGCCTCCCTGATCGGCTGCACCTGGCGCTCATTACCTGCCAGCTGCACTGCATTCCCCGTTAACCACTCCCTGTATAT